>JABASF010000866.1:0-30073 GCA_019776145.1 Harlomillsia oculata
AGCTGAAAAAATGTTTGTCTTTGAATTTACAGGACAATGCACTGCAAGATCTTCCTGAGGATCTTGTAAGTTGGCAGAGCCTCCGGTCCCTCCGGGTGGATGGCAACCCTTTCCACTGCGTTTGTGAATTATACTGGCTGAGAGATCTTTTGCTGGAAGAAAAGTTTAAAAATTCTTCATCCTTTGTCTTGTGCGCTGAGCCGCAGGAGCTTCGTGACAGAAAATTGTCATCAGTGTCCAGCAAAGACCTTAATTGCTACCTGCAAGGTCCTATTCAAAAGACGATTTTGGGCATTTCAGTAGGTTTGGCAGTGATTCTTTTGATTATTATCTTCGTTCTCCTCTACCGTTATCACGATCGCATCAAGTCCACCTGCAAACGTGGTTTCCGCCGACCGTCCCGAAGGAAAAACCGCTCTTCTGTAATTGCCTCCTCCGGAAAAGAGCTGGACAATGCGACGAAAACTTCGTTCCTCAGCAATTCCCCTTATCCTTTCTCCGATGAAGAATTCCATGTAAGGACTTCACTCATGTCCGGTAGTCCGGGCATTGGGCATGGGCCGTCCGGAGGAACTGGGTATTTCACCAGTACTCTCCCGTCTGGTCCTCATCACCATCATTCCTTGAACATGAATACACTCCAGTACCTTCACCATCCAGCACCAAGCAATGGCCATCATCATTTGCACAGCAGCAGTCATCACGGAAATAACTACGCGGTGCCTCTTACTCCCTACTCCAATGAGTATGACGCTCCCATCAATGCCCTTAATTACCCACAGTATCTTCATAATCACCATTCATCTCAATCCCAAAACCAACCACAGTCCCTTGACCATAACCTCCCTATTCACTACCCTTTACACCATGGGCAACAGTCACATCCGGCTCTGCCTCACAAACCCATTCCAATTACTGAGCTCTAGCAATTAAGGTATTAGGATTTCGAAATTAATTAATTAATTACCGGTTACAATCGTACAATTCTTCATTTTCGTCAATTTACTACTACGGCTACGTACATATTGTGAAAATGTTATATATTATATTATAGGGTACACATTTTACAATTTATATATATGAACTTATGAATTACTATTATGTACAGTGTACAGTTAGCAATGAATGTTCTACGGTTGACGAGAAGTTTTTCGTTATAATGTTTTATGTACTATAAATGCAATCTGTTAGAGGCAGCTGGGATGAGAAGGTGAAAAAGACACCATTATTAAGTCCATAAGTTTCAAGGAGTTATTAAGTCATCATAGTTTCATTTGCGTACAAATGAAAAAAAGGAATGATCCATTTCTGAACTCTATAAGCTGAATGAATTACGACATTTTTTGTCAAGGCCCCTTTTTACTATTTCAGTGAGGAAATGAATGAAACTTTCCCTTAATTTCGGCTCATCAAATTTGATTTAACGAGATGAATTATAATTTTTGCTGATGAAGTGTCCATTTCTTCTGTCCTTCTAATTACTTTTTCTCCTTCAGTACAATTATAATACAAAGTACAACGTCCTTTTTGTGAAAGAAGGAAATCTTGACTATTTTAACCATTAACACTCAAAAACCTAAGGAGGAAATTGTCACAATGGCTAAACGACTTACTAGACTGGAAGCAGTGAAGCAGCTACTAATGTATTCATTAATTTAGTCTTTATTAATTACTCTGGGAGAAGCCATGTGGAACAAATACCCTATGAGAATTAGTACGATAATAAGTAGTACATTTCATAATTGGTATACTATTCCAGCACAAAGCGTTGGTAATTTACTTAATACTTTATTCCGACATTCCAGTACTCAACTCGACTCTAAAAATTATTGGACTTCCTTCGTCTTTAGATTTTCACTTCGTTGCACCGTAGAATCAGAACAAGTTTGACAGAATTAAAGGGAATTGGATGATGCAATAGAAATGCTTAATAAATGGATTTTTTCGGGTCCTCAACGAATTGTTACTGGAACACGAAATTCTCAAAACAGGAAATATTTACAGCATTATTTATTTTGGTTCCAAGGAGAAATGTATTTTTTCGTGCTTTCACTTTCATTGCGTCCAAGTTTTCTTCTTGGCTTTGATTTGGAACGTGTTCCACCTTCCCTACTTCGGATTACTGAATTCTCCTATACGATTTTATCCATGACAGTGTCATCATTCCTTATGAACTGAATTCGTGGGAAGGAAAGCTGTATACACTATATAGAACAAGAAATGGAACTTTGTTGGAATGATTTCGGTTTTTGTGGAAATTGTGGGCGACTTTGGTTTATATATGATTGTGATCCGCTATCATTCTTATTATGGTAATTTATTTACTTCCTGTGGTTTTTACGTGATCTCTCTGTGTGTTTTTAACCTAACAATTAATTTTGGTATAGCTTTACTGTAATAATGACATGACTTAATATAAACTTGAGTTTTTTAAGCTAAAGTACAAGGGCTCCGAAACAATAGTTTTCTCAATTGAGCCTGGCTACGCATAGCTTTAATTACCCAGTTTTGGTAGATGCGCTTGAGTTATGGTCTGTGTTTCTGGTTTAATGAGAGCCAGTGTTCCGCGACTTCCGGCCTCAGAGAAGCGGTGTAGTGTGACACATGAAATATTTGTAGCTGCGGCCCATTGATTCTGTCAGTGGGCAGATTCGTCGTCGTCGACGTCGACATTGTAAAACCCGTGTCGTCTCTTTTCTCTCTCATCCAAAGACTATATGTTATATACTGTTCCTGTTGTTTTCTATACCTTTGCACTACTCTGGCTATTACATTATACACTTTTTTTTCTGTGTTGCGAATTTCCAAATTGTATCCAAATTTAATATGGATGAAGCAATTTGTTGTAGGCAAATTAGACTGTTGAGAGTTGAGGAAATGGAGGAACGAACAGCGATGAAACTTGCACATTGTAGACTTGTAGACTCGTGTTGATTTATGAGGTAAGGTGCAGCTGCCGGTTTCCGCATGCACACCACTACAAATTCCACTTTCACAAGCCGCGAAACTCCTCGTCGTCACTCACTTGTGTTACAATTCCTCTCTCATTCTGTTTGCTCTTGAGCTAAAATCACTCTTTCCACTTGCCTCATTGGACAAACTCATCTCTCGTGTATTAAATTAATATTAGCAGATCAAAATGAAATGGAATGGATACATAAATTAACAGAGCGAGCAGCACAATGTGTGTTCCATGTTCCTTGGTTCCTCGCTTCTCTTGCTTTATCTATTTTCTCTCTCCCAGAATTTCTCATTCGTCTTCGTCAACTCTTTTCCCTTGAAATGCATATTAATATCATTTTTGTGATAGAGATTTCTTCAACTCATTTCATGTTCATATGGGTTTATTAGGAAAGTATAATACTACAGCGTTTTTCACAACGAGGCCCTAAAGAAAAAGCGAAAAGTTGCCCGATATCTATGTTATTAATACCCAGGAAATAAAATATAGTAAACAATCTTCGTTGATCCTTTAATAGAAATGTCGTCCCTGAATCCTGAAACAGAATCTTGAGCTTATCCTCGTTCTATGATGTTTACATTACACACTTAGGGGATTTTTTTGCCTTGTTGACGTCATCAATCATTTTTCTATCCGAGTCATTGTGACGAGTCATGGAGTCAAGTCATCATCCTGGTTACAAGGGGAAAAAGCGAGATTTCCGTTTGCTCAACTTTTGTGTCCCTTCAAATTAATGTTTTTAGATTTTCACAATTGAACGTGACACTTTTATTATAAAATGATAATCGGCAAAGTTTTTTTTATGAATTTTCCATCTTTATGATTTTTTGACTGTAAAGAGTAGACCAAAACATAAAACAGGGCAGAAATCTAACAATACTAGAACCAGGCCTAATATAATGCGTTCATGCTAAAGAAGTACTGTTAAATAAATAATTAAATGGCACGCCATGATATAACAAGTGGGTGGTAAAAAAAAAAGTCTGTCGTTTACTCTTATAAGAAGCGATTTTTAAATTACCAATAACGTTTATTAAAAAACGAATTTGTAATATAAAGCAAAAAATAACAAACACGACCTCTTCATTAACTAAAAGCAATATTCTGCCCTTCAATTCAATAATAGTTTTAATAAGAAAATGAATTTCTAATTCGTACGATAAACTTGCATGTAAAATGTATTCACTATTCTCGTCATTCACAATTTTAAAGTTATAACAACGATTGTGGTATCGGTATATAATATAACTATTAATTTGAACAAAATATGTCAGTTAATTGTAAAAAAAATGAGTATTCGAAAAAAATTCTTAAAAAATGTACATCGGTGTAGTGATTTGTAACTTTGAATGTGTCATATAAAGTCATATTGAATTTCAGTGCATGACAAAATAAAAAAAATGTAAAAATAAAGTACGGTAAATTAATCAAATTATCCTATTGTAATAAAATTAGCAGTGATAGAAAAGTCTGCGTGTGAAGGTAGAAGAACATGCACTGAGAAATATTTCTCTAGTCAAGCCTTACGGTTTTCAACGTGGAGGAGAATTTACTATTTACAATTAATTGTTTGTATATAAAAAGTAAAATTGTAACATTTGCTATGCATAATATTGTAACATTGAATTATAATTGTTTATTGAGTGTAAATTGTACACTTGCACTTTACTCCAAAGTTCCAAAAAATCTGCAATCTGTGAAAAAATTACTATCGAAATAATCTGTAATCGTAATATTGATAGAATTAGTCTCTTTACTTCGTAACATTGTGAGATGTGGATACAGAAAGCGTCTATGTTAGACATTTTGAAAATTCGCATAAATGTATACCATAGAAAAGAAATTATTAAATTATAAATTATCTGAAAAATAGAGTTAAATAATTTAACTCACGGCGAAAGTTTCAGTAATAATTAATGCTGCATGCGGAATACGTGAAAAGGAATAAAGTTTTGTCCCGATTTACCCCTGAATGAACAAAAATGTTGTTTCCCCGTTTCAAAAATTGTAATGTTGAATGTTGTGAACTACATTTGTTTATTTTTCAATATTCTGTTCTACTTGGTAACAGTACAGAATTTGTCATTTTTGTGTATCAAAATGAAGGCCAGTTTTGTTTAGTTTTTGATGTCAGTTGTCAGTCCCAAAATCTCTTGGAAATTGAAACTGTATGTTACATCTTGTCCGTCTACACTTGATTTCACTCTGTAAGTCACGAATGTCTGCAAAAGATGGAAATAAATGAAATGAAAAATACAAAATAACAATGAGTAAAGTCCGTCGTCCGGAAACTGAGCATTTAATATCGTTTAGCCCAAGGTATTTCGATTAAATCTACTATGGTTACCATTCAGGAATGGTAACCATAGTAGATTTAATCGAAATACCTTGGTTTAGCCTAAATTCAAAGTGCACAAGATATTGTTGATTTCACAAAGTTGTGAAAAACAGAAATAAGACGCAGAAGACGCGAAAGCGTAAATAATTTTTACCGGGGAAAATAATTTTTGCAAAACATCCTGTTTTTCGTACTCGGGTCATCGTCGACGATGAAGCGCAACGACGGCGACTTAAACTCGACATCCTGTGTTCTGCCCACACAAAATTTTATTTGTCTAATATGAACTTCGTCGCTTGACAGTTCGTCTCGTGTTCGTTTGAAGTTCTTGCCTTAAGAAAAGAAAATGTTTCCAGGAACTAACTGGAAATTGGAACTGCGACGCAAATCCGAAGATGAGAAGAAGATGAAGTCCTCACTATTTTTGCTAAACTGACTCCTTAGGAGGGTGTTTGAACTGTATAAAGAAAGAAGATAACTGTGGGAAAATAAGTAAAACATGCAGTTTCAGCCAGCTTCAAAGAAAAACGACTTCATTTTAGGATTTTTATACATAAGAAAAGGACAGAGTGATTTTTCATAAAAGTTAATGAGAATAAGACTAATGCATGGTGAGCAAGGGAGCGGGACATATTTTGTCTACGACGGATCATAAATCATGTCACGATGCGATGTTGGATTAAGTGAATGAATGCCCGTCTGTCATGTCATTCACGAGCCTTTTGTGCCGACAGGAGTCCATAGTGTCAGCTTCTCTTCCCTTCATACCTTTGAAATCACGGCATCAAAAAAAAAGGAAAAAACGAGACCTGATAGGGAAAGCTCGTTCCCTTTTTCCTCCATGTCTCTTTACATCAATTTTTCGGAAAAGTCCGGACGTAAGCACAAAAGTCAACTATGCATAAGTCAAAGTCCCTGCCTCTACAATGGATCACAATTAACAATGAAATCTTGTTCAAATAAATCCTACGAGACGATGCGACGATGCTTTGCTTCTGCTTCCGGTGAACAACTACAAAACTGAGTTATTTTTTGAAATCGTCGGGAAAAAAGCTTTCAAAAATGAATTTCCGTTTAGCGCAAATTTGCACGTTAAATAAACTGACCTTTTTTCATCAAACATGCATTTTACTTCTGTCACACACTTTATCATTTTCTTTATTGTGTTCAATTGCATCATTTTGAGTATACACGAAGTCACCTTTTAATTTCTCTCATTTCACCAAATAAATGCATAATATTACGTTAATACGAAAAATGCGACGCATCTTTATCTTATTTTCACACAATTTCTGACTACGGTTATATTCTAAAAAATAAAAGATATTTGTTAAACTATTAATTCCACTCTGTTGAATGTATTGTTTACGAAATCAAACCCGTTAACTTTCTACCCTGTAAATTGTGTAAACCACAATCAACATCGACTACAAAAACTCAAGCGCAATCGAAAAATTTCTTCACACAACATAAATTCGTTTCATTGTATTTTTTGACTTAGCGACTGTGATTAATATAAAGTCATCGACTAAAAAAATCACTTGCTGTAAGCCGAAAAGGCATAAAACATAAAAGGAATAAAATTATAATTACGTGATACAAAATCACAATTAAAAGTTCTTGTCTCTTGCGTAGGCGTCACGTTTTCAATATGTACAATTATAATTATATTTACATTGCGTTCACTTCATGGGAACAAAAAACTATAGATGATTTTGAATCTATAAGATCTTATTTGTGATGTTACCATCAGATCAATTTTGCGTCTAAATAGGGCATCATTTTGTCACATAAAACCACCACATACACAACGCGCAGTTATCACAATCAATTACACATATTGATAGTACTTATTTGATAAAAGCTGCAATAAAATTCACTTTCACTCCTTTTTCCTATTTGACATTATTTTGAGAGTATCCACGTTTCACAAAAAAGGTAATCAAATAAATTGACTACATGTTTACATAAAGTTGTATACATTTTGAATATATTGTGGTGTGTGGTGACACATATTTTGTGTGATGGTTTGCTGACTTACAAGATTGAGTAGTAATATAACTTGTAACATTGTGTATAACGTTGTGTTGCATGGAATTTTGAGTATATGACGCATCTCACAATTAGTAGCTAACTAATTAATTTAATAGTCTTGCAACATTGCAACAACTATGACTAAATCAGTAGTAACATAACTGTTTGCTTTGCCATTTCATTGTGTTTTCACTAACTCTAAGAGAACTTAGTACATAATTTTTTATAGCACCATCAAAAAAGATTCTCGTTGCACCCAAAAAGTTGATTTTAGGTATTGGAACATTTCATGTTACATATACGATAAATATGTAAACTGATTTATCATTTAATTATTATCTACAATTTCAATTTACTAGTCCATTGTATTTACATTGTTTACTACACACTTAGTAAATTTTTACACAACTACTACCAACTACTGGAAAACTCCTACAAAGTTTTCTGGTTGTAGAGAACCCTGCAATGTACAATCTATAAATTCGAGGCATTTTATTAGGACAGAATCTAAAGGCATGTTTTTTAATTATTATTACTTTAAGGTTAAGAAATGTATACCTTATTGTATAGAATTCAATGATGCTTACTTTAAACATTTATGATAGGCATGGTTTTGTAAGTCTTCTGCATTTTATTATTGTTGCCTTACATCTAAAAACTAAAAAAGCACACAAACCTGTGCTGCTGATGCATGGCATCTGAAATGTAATACTATCCTCAAAGGATAAATCATGACGTCGTGACACAGTCAACTCACAACTTTCGTACATCGAGGCTTAACACAAAGACTTGCCAGATCAGTCATTGTGTGAAAGCGTATAAGGAAGCTAAAAGTTATCAGGCTTACAGAGAAAATGCACAATTTACATTTATATTACACATCTTTTATCACAAGATAGTCAATTTCGCTAAAAATGCAACAAAAACCCAACATACGAGAAAAAAATGAATTGCGGTTATATTATATGTATAAGATAAAAACGAAACCGTAAACGCGTTTACACGACCGTTATAATTTATAATGCGATAGAGCGATGTGGAAATGGCCAAATTATAGGAACAACGGATTCAAAGAATGTAACGCAAAAACGGGAATGTGATTTTACATTTTTAACGTCCAAAACAGCATTTAAAATTGCTTATTTTCATAAACTACATTACCCTATTCAAAAATTGAAGATTTTAAAATTTTATAGGCAAGTCGTCAAATAAAAGAACCCCAAACTACGTGAAACTGAGATTTGAGCTTTGGAAGCTCATCGTCTTTGCACACAAAAAAACTCCCTTAAGCAACGTAAAACTATTTCCCACCCAATGGATGGAAGTGGAGTTCCATTTGCTTTTGAATATTGGCTGATCTTTCCGTCAGCATCTTTTCTCTCATCTGGATGGACAAGAACTCAGAGTGGCACTTGCTCCGGAATTATTTGATGAACTCTCAATGACAGAGTTGTTTGTTTTATTACTCAGCATAGAAAAACCACTGTGATGTGACTGTAGGCTAGTCATGGAACCTCTGAAATCATGAATATAATATTATTATTTCAAAAATTCCATTAATAGCCAGACAAATCCGACGTCGAAAACTGTAAGCTACAAACCTGTAGTCCGCCGACTTCAAAACTTCATAGTAGTACATGATTTTGGCTTTATTAGCTGTAATGGAATCCATAAGATGATGGCTACTTCCGCTCAAACTCATATCATGGAATTTCCATTGGAGAATGTAGTACCCACCATGATTCGTCACATGCGATCCCTGTAAGTCCATGCATTAACATTATTTTCTGATATCACGCTATAATAAATTATGGAAAATCGATTAAACACGTTATGTCATTAAATTCATGCAAACGTACTTGGACCGATTCACCATCATGACAAACTGTCGTGGCTTCCACGCGGAAGTAATCGTGACCTTCTTTCCAGGCCTTGTCAATAACAGACTTCTCGGCTGGAGCATTCATACACTGTACAGGTTGAGTGGAAGTCGCCGGTAGTTCATTCTTCGTTCGGAATACGGAAAAGCACGCGGCATGCCGCAACACGTCAAAGTCCCATGTAATAACGCTACCCAAGTCCTCATTATGCAGCACCACTTCATGGATCTAAAACACATTAGCGAAACAAACAACATGATTTACGCTCTCATTCAAGCATTGGATTGCATGCGGAAAATATAGTGTACGTCTCGTGGAAAGTCGATAACAACATAAACGAGAGTTCAACGACTCCTTTGAGTTCAAAGAAAATGAAAAAATAACTGATCGATCGCTTCAATACTTTACTAACGACCTGACTTCACCATACCTTACGATACGACACTCACTGTATGGAGGTGTTAGGTAGTTAAAAATACATAAAGCATAGAAACAAAAACACAAACTCGACGCTAGTTATACACATTACTTATAATTACACTTAATTAACTTTAATCACTTCTCTGTCTTGAAACCATCACTCACGAATGCTAACAATAACTAAAACTTTTCGAGTAGACGTTTCCACTCCTTAATTGATATAAAGTAAATACATTTATACGTATTTGGGCATTTCGTTGCATGTCAAATTCTCAGATAAAAGTGAGCGTGAAAAGCTGGCCTAAATCAAAGAAACCCGTAATTGGATTACTAACCTGTCCTTTGGTGAGACTGACAGATTTATAAATACTCTCATCTGACAGATTGAGACTCTCCAACTGCTCTTCAGGCATATAGCACGTCTTTGGCACCAAACCTCCTTCGGGTATTTTGACCTGTCGATTAAGGAAAAGTGGGTTGGAATCAAACATACAGCAAATAACCGGAAAATGGAAAATGCTGGTTCCTTCAGTATGAACCCGCAAATTGGAGCAAACAATATCAATATTGCAAAACCCGGAAATGCTTCTACGCCACAAAGATTTGGCTAACGCGAGGAAAAAATGAAAAGCATACCTTGCAAGATCCTCCGATAAATTCTGGAATATGCTCTTCGGGAATGTAGTCTGGTAGACCCCCTGGACCTTGGTAATCGTTTCCGCTATAAAAAAAGAATTTGGAGCACGTTCGTTCATCTGAAAAAAAGGAAAACCAATGTGTGAAACGCCAATTCATGAGCTGAGCCGAAACATATGAATTATTGGAGACATGCTCTCTTGATTGGAACTGGAAGTCATTATTTTACCAATGAAAGTTCTGACGAGCGTCCACAAAACTGGAAAAACTCTTGGTGCTCGAATGATAAGCATGCGTCCCATAGTTTCTGGATAGTTAGCCTCGACAATTTCAATCACACGCAAGAGTGCTTTAATTCCAGGTCTCCACAAATGTCTCATGTTGAGTCCTTCTAAATCCAGCAAAAGCGCCCAACTGGTCACTGGATGTCCACAATGTACAGTGGCTTCTTCTGTTAGCCGTAATCCCTCTTCGCAAATGTGCAGTGTCAATCGAAGTAATCCTTCTTCTCCAACGGATTTAATTAAGCCTTTCACGTCCATCATACCCAACCTCAGGAGGTACAACGGTCTGCCGTCTGAAAGCAAATAGCATTACGTGATCAGAATATCTCCTTTATAAAACCCCTCAAACGTGCAAAAAATATCAATCAACCATTATATCGCACCTTTGTCATTGAAGTGCCAACCACCAGGAAAGTAGTCACGAATTACTTCAGGCATTTCGTACTCGGATAAAATCTTGTCAACTTGATACTTTTTCCTCCATGTGAGAGACTGTGATAACATTTCTCTTGCTTTCTCAATGTTAAAATCTGCAGCGCGTAAGAATCTCAGCAGCATTGTGTCGCTTGGAGTCTACAAAAATAAAATTTCGGATTATCGCTAGCTAAACATAAAACATAATCTCAAATGAAACATTAATTATTAAGATAAAAATCCCTGAATTGTAAGTTAAATAATAACATACATTTCCACGCTGTAAATGCGACAGCCATGATCTAAGCTGAACAAGTTGAGACTCTTCCAGCAACGATAAATGTCCCAAATATCTCTGAATGTAGTCTGCATCCAATCGGAATCTGTCTTCACTCTCGGAAAAAGAGTCACACCGAATCACTGGGATAATTACATTTTGTGCTGCCTTATCTCCAGAACCGGAAGGTTGTCGGCTTAGGCTTGTATGAGACTTGAGACTTGCAGCAGACGCTCCAAGACGCAAATCTTCTGAGGCAGAAGTAACATCCGGTTCCGCTGCTTTTGAATCTTCAGTTTTCTCGCTTTCCCCAGAGTCCCTAAAATATTTCATAATATTGAAAATTGTAAAGCTCAATTTACAAAGAATCCAACGGTAGTGTAAACTATAGAATAGACAAAAATAATGAATAAAATACGGCATTCATGTGTCTTGTACATTTGTCAACTAAGAGAGAATTCTGGAGCACGTTTTCCACATAAAACGAAAAGAGGAAATCTATTGATCTTCTACTTCAGTATTTCATCTTAAACTTCATCTCTGATACCACGAAAATCTTAAAAAGCAGGCCAAAGACCAGAACAGCAATCACATTGGACATCAATGGGGTCAAACATTTGAAATTCTCTTGAAAAAAGCCAGGAAAGTGCGATGCTCCAAACCGAACTCGTTCCTTTGAAGTCTGAACATAAAGGCGGGGTCAACGGAGCAAAAGCGTGCATTAACCATAACTGGATTACGAATGATCGATACTTCTATACAAAAAGAGGCTGTGGAAAGAGGCTTTTAAAGTAGAACCAGGTTAATCCAGCGAACATGCTACTTCAACATGGTAAGTCAATCAACAGAGCATTTCCTGGACTTCACACCTCACGCCAATTCCATAGGAAAAGATCTTCAGATGTGGTTTTCTTTCGCCTCTATAATACCAACCATCAGGTTTCTCATTTTCCTCAGAGGAGAATAAACGACTGGAATGGAAACTTGTGTCGTACGCAAACGTCTCCAACTTTTTTTGATAAAAATGTTGCACCGCATTCCCAAATGCTAAGCGTGCAAATTTTATCCAGACAAGGTACAGCTAGTGGAGAACCGTGAGAAACGAAAACTTTCATGCAGGTGCATTAGTGTACATAGCATAAAAATTCAACCCGTCTGTTCAATTTTGAATGCTAGGAATATTCAGCACGTAGATCCTACAGTTGTAAAATATAGTTACAGCTACAGTTACAGCTTACAACGGAGTTTAGGAAGCATTCGATATTCGCTACATGTCTTCTAAAGTGTTTCTCCGTCAAAATGAGTGACTAGGTCAACCTGATGATTATGTAGCTCAGGAAAGTTTGTACTGAATTTTAGTTTGTCATGCAAAACTTTTGTAAAGGGAAGGTCCTAATTCATACTTCCACCGTTTCGCAAAATGCTCAGTGGTATGGCACACGCTAGACGAGCAGAAACAATCCCTATGTACATGAAAGGAGACAGTCATTCTCGTACTGTGATTTTCCATGCACAGTAGTTGGGTTCAATTAAAACTATAGTTTGAACTACAGCAAAAGCAAAATTATAGTTCACAAAGACTTAGAATAAAGACAAATAATTCCCACATCAAATGTTCGTTGAAACGAAAAAAAAACCTTTATGCAGATATTCAAAACAAGTTGGTTTTTCAGATGCGCAAAGCTGATAGATCTACTGCAAGTTCGCATCAGCTCAAGGTTACTCAATAAGAATTACTTCACTACCCGTCCATCCTTATCCATGTCGCAGAGAACACGAGTGCATTGCAACATTCTATCGTCTTTGGACTTTCGTGACTGAGTCTTTCACATTTTCTTTATGAACAAAGCTCACATTACATTCCGCATGAAATTGCGTACAAATGAACAAACAGTAGTCGAATAAAACTCTGCAGAAAACTTTCTGCGGCACGCTTTCCGGTTGAATTCTCAAGAACTGCCAAATGTAATCACGACTCAGTAGTCCGTGCTTGTGCGGTACACCCGAAAAAGCGTAAAATTTCCAAGTAGATATTTTTGTACTTTGGCATATGCATGACAGCTTTCAGTTAAAAAGTAATGGAATTTCTCATAAAGCAAATCCGACAAAACTTTCCTTATTTCAGAAAAGAAATGAAAAAAGTGTGACAACGTACCCAATTTCTTTCAGTTCCTCAGAATCTCCGGCGCCATATCCACTATCTGCATTGTTATTGAGAGCTTTTCCTTCCATAAGATTTGAATTCTTCCATTGTGGGACTTCTGTAATGCCTTCATTACGCAATTCATCGATGAAAAAGTCTATTATTTCCTTACCCTGTGGAAAAAAAGTGGAAACATACTGAATTTTGCAATATAAAATACAAACATGGAACCAATGCAGCTGTTACAGTCTGCAGTAGGCAGTAGCACTACAATTCTAAAATAAAAAATGCTAAAGGCTCCAGCTAGGCTGGAAATTGCAATTTGACATATGTATATGACATCCATTTTTCTCTCACCTTTGCTATATTTGCAGAGTATTGTTTAATGGCCAGTTTTTCTACAACGGTTTCAAAGCCGAAGAAGGATTTTACTTCTAAACTAGCAGCTTGATCAAAACATGTCCATTCGGGATTCTCTGGATGTACCTGAGAAAGAAAGAAAGTATGAAGAATCTCATTAGCGAAACACTTTCACATTGCCTCCCAGTCATGTAGAATTCAGCATACTCCTTGCATTTGTCTTACAAAGTAGTTGCAGGTCTCGCTGATAATGATACGAGTAGAAAAGCTCTCATTCCAGGCTTCAATTTTGAGCACCCGGTTGCGACGGTCCAGCGAATTTTTCTGAATAAAGTAGACAAATTCCACTCCGGCAATTTTCTTGAGCAAATATGGAGCTTCAACATTGAGTTTACATCTTCGTTCAATGACGTGAACAGCTCCGTCTTCACTGGTAACATCACTGACGATGTCAGATGCAACGAAAATGGGGATCATGGGACATGTTGGGAAGCGTCGTTCATAAGCCTGAAACAAAAGCCAAAGTTACTTTACATTTAATATTCCATTTCGTGGGCAAACAAATAAAAGTTTGCCTACTAAAAGTCATGCATTACAACTATAACGAACTAAGTAACAAGAACAACAAGATCCAGATACGCAGTACTAAATATTAGCCGAAACCTAACATCTAATGCATAAATAATATACGCCACACTTTCAACGTTATGTAGGTAATAGGCATTCGTCATACTAGTATTGATTGCGGAAAACAGACAAAACAAAACTGCAACATTCCCTCAAAGTACCAGACAACCAGACCAGTCAAGTCAAACGAGATGGGATACGACTATACGACTCATACGACATGACACGCTTCAGCCACGTTTCCTTCTTACTATAGTTATACGATGATTACATCATTCACATCATACGCCAAAACAATGTCAACATCGACATATGCGTTATAGTCATTACATTTGGAAGTAGCTCAACTGAACGAGTTTACTTCGTACATATTACTCAAGCTACGTATCGAATCGACCTATCATGTATCATGTCATCACAACATCATCCAAAAATTCGTACCAAATTAACTTACAAAGGGACTTAAAATATGCTCTTGAAGGAGGAGTAGTACTTGGCCATACGCAAATTAAATACTACGTGATAATGATAATTGAATTGTCGTATAATGAAAATTCTGGAGTTAAAAGTTTAAAGCTGTCAGATTGAATGGAACTTTTTTATGATAAATCGTCTGCGCTTAAGACGTCACAAAATCCTCATCGCACCTGTTCATCGGATAAAGCTTATGTACATTGTAGACGATCGACAACCATTCAATGCACGGTGACAATTTGTAAAGTGTCACACAAAACATTTGTAATGTCTCGTAAAGCTTACAAGAATACTTCAATGGAAATGAGCACACAACTTCAATGGAATTCGATACCTCTAAGCTAAGGCAATGAAAGCTTTGGAACGAAAGGAACGGTTCAAAGTCGGTCAACAGTGTCAGTAAAGTCAAACTTATCCTTATTTCGCTGTGCCATACAGCACAATACAATGATATTTGAAGGAGAAAGTAACCTTTCGTGTCCGGTACAGGACATAGAACTCTCTAACTCTGAATGACAGTACGAATTGGGAATTTTTACTAACGACTCCGCTCACGTACGTACGATGGCTTTATTAGATTCCTCTTCACAGCCAAACAAATAGGACATATGAATACGTGAATACCATAAAAATTACTATTGTGGTAGGTGTAGTCCATTGCATGCAAATAACCTCAAATGCCAGACAATGCTAATATTTCTAACCTTCCGCATCGGGCATCCATCACTTTTACTAATTCATAAACAAGAACCCACATTTGGCAAAGTGGTGTGCATTTCATTAAATTAACCTCTAACGAACTGATGTGTAAAGCCTACGCCAACAAAAGTCTTTTCGTGTGTCCAATGGAGTAATTTCCCGTACTTATTTCTAATTAACACTTGCCAAATGTGGGCATTAATCTATTACAAATCTAATACATTAGCTAGCTTTAACTCACACTTTAAAATGTTCACTTTAGTCCGTACCATCACACTTTCGTGTGCATTTGTAACTTTAATAACACCGCAAAAGGTCGTGCATTTCACAAAATTAAATTTGCTCCGTGATAAATGATTACGTGCTAAAGCAAATGACGATCACGACCACGACCTTTAACATTCATCAAGGAAAATACAGTCGCAATTACTGCCATACGATTACATGTATTAAAAATTCCCCCATAAAATTTTGAGTGTGTTTGCAATGGTTTTTTGATTTGGCATACAGCTCTGTTGAGAAATCCAGCCCAGTATTTTTGTCTTTGTGTTGGTCTGATACAATTTGTTCTTTGACCTTTAAAAAAGATTACAGATTAATCTTTTCAAACTGACTGTGACCGTACTATTTCCAACCATTGTGAATTAAATTCATTCTCTGGCCCTGGAAAACTTTTAATAGATGCAAATGTAGCACTCAGCTCATCTTCATTAATTGAGGTTCACTATTTCTGCCAGTCGAAGAGTTTGAGACAAAGAGAGACATTGAAAATTGTTTTATTAACGCTATGCAAATTGTCAGCATAATTTATTTCACTCTACAAAGTCCATAGATAACTTCAACTCTAACTGGAGCACTTTGCCTATACATTCCAGAACTTCGTGCATATTTAACCAAGTACACTTGAAGGAAGCATTCAATAATACTCAAGTGTACTCCAGTTACACAATGCAGTGATTGCAACAATATATTAAGATTGAGCTTAATAGTGGCTTTCGAACTAAATAGTCTAGCTCTAAAGCATATCATTTTACATCTATCAATGCAATGAAAGAAAGGGCAATGGACACATTTACAGTTCATTGGTGATAAATGGCGACAGTCTGATTTTTTTTCAGGTCCTCGTTCATTGCGACTTTCAATGGAGACATAATAATTGATAACAGCCAAACACCAAGGCTAGAGTTTGTCTGAAAATAATGTTATCATTAAGGAAAGTTGAGGATTTTAGGTGAGGACATGGACTTCGTCTTATGGTGTTTCTTAAGACTTGAAATCATAAGTACGATTGAACGATACCATATCTTTTTTTTCTGGTTAAACAGGATGAGTGGGCAAAGTGGTGTGTCTTTCACTCACTGTCTACCTAATAAATTCGATCAGGTTAAGCAACGAATAACACCAAACGAGGATATGGTCAGAATGTCAAAAAGGAAAAAACATTCCAAGAATAATGCTTATCATTCATTTTTAAGCTCACTTGAACGGAGTAAGGAACAAAGACCAGCTTGTTGTTCTTATTTATCCCTACGCTATGCCTTTGAGCTTTGCTGATAATGAATCACGTGAAATGCTACTGATGCTAACTATAATAAATAATAATTCATTTTCCAATTACTTCTTGTCCATGAAAAAACTCAAACGTTGCACAAGACCAGAATTTGGACGATTTGAAGGATGTTACAATAAAATATTTGCACAGCAATCCTTAGCTTAGCTGTTCGTATTATGTCCGTAGGTCCTTCATCGTCGCTTATACAAACAACATTGTACCTCTGGGACTACGGAACCACTAAAGTCCCAACATTTCTTATTGCTTTTCATGATTCAACATTCACCACAAATACACGAAATGAAACTAAAAGATATTGATTGAGCAGTGAATCGAACCACTTCTTTCCTGAGTGTGCGAGAAGTTAAAAGGGAGGGAGTAGGCCACATCATTTAATTTCCGCTGCGGCACACAGCAAATGCCACGCGCGACAAGTATGTCGAATGTCATACTAAGACCTTGCGACTGTCTATGTCTTCCCGTACAAATATTTATGATACCGGTAGGAGATGAAATACATCTTTATCAGTGGACAAAAACCTTGAAAAGCTACGTATGCAAACAATATCAGACTAACAAAAATACTGCAATCCACTCAGCACATTCATTCATATTACTTTGTATTAGATTTTATTATCATATGTCTTCTCACTCCATCGTTTGCATACAGTGGGACGAACTCTTTAGAGCTCAGTTGACAGACATGATTTTGATTTACCCATTTCATAGTGCTTTCTATGTACCATTATCACAATGTGTATTTTGTATACTTCGTAGTTTATGCTTAGGTTTACGTCGTCATAAAAGTGAAATAGGGAAACAAACAAGAAAGACTCAACTCAATTCAAAGGTGAAACCGAGCTCCGTTTTCCGAAACATAAGCAGGGGCTTTGTGAATATTACAAAGTTTCAGAAAATTGGTAAATTGAGTTGTAACTTTGTGACGACGACGACGATGCGGTGACAAGATGAGTCACAGCAGCAGAGTCACAGAGAACTCTTCTTCGTCTCAGATTGTTTATGCCTTGAGACAGCTATGTGGGCAAGTAGTTTTATTGATCTATATATACCAGGCAATTATTTCATAATGAATCTATAGATCGATTGACGAACGTCGTACTAAGTAAGCTCTAATGGATTCGGGACAAACGTAAACAAAGTATAAATGTTTTCAGTTCTACCGTATGAGTTTTGAGTTTTGACCAAGAAATAAACCGTTAACGTGGCGCGCGCGTAGCTAACGTCGACAGCTTTTGGACAAGTGAGCTTAGTAGCGAATCGATAAAATTGGTAGAATAATATGCATTTTTTAAAAGAGATTAAGAAATAACCATACTGCGGCCAGTCTCATGAACTCTTATGAATCACTTCGTAAAATGTGCGAACTTTTCAGCAAAGTATAATATAAAACAAATATAATATAAAGTAAATGAAAACAAAACTTGAATGCGTCTTGGTCAAAGTCCAACGCGATCTTATTATATGTAAATTCTATTGACAGAACAGATACAAAAGGCATATCATTTTCAACTGAAATTATGTCAGAAGAACGAAGCTATATTTACAACGAAAACGACGCATACACGAGGACGTATACTATAGTAATTTTCACCATCAACAAACGTATATAGGACGGCTGGACGGCTTATTATGATTACCTTAATTTATAGAAACGAAACTGGAAAATGACGAAATGAGTAAACTACTGCAGCCAAAAATACCACTGCAATTTCGCCGTAGTGGTAGTAGTGACAGAAAATTCATCACGCGACATGTCATTATCAAGTGATTATTATGGTCAACAATGCAGCAAAGTTGCCAAAGAGTCTACTAAATTAAAGGTACGGCCAACGTGATATAAATATCATCAAACTTATGCAAATAATGTACTAGCAAAGCCAGCAATGCATTAGATGGCTTACATTGCCCCTACTCTGTAATTCTGCGCACGGTGCCGTGTGTCCTGTCACAAACTGTCTTCGTTCCTTTTCTGCCGTTTGAGCGTAACCTACAATTTGGTGTAAATATTGTAAAGGCAATATATAACTCGCCGGTTTTGATCATGAATGCTGGTCTACCGTGGTCGAGCTTCTAAATCCGGTTTGGCATATTTGCTACTATCCATATTAGACATTTTAAGACCAGGACGCAGAGCTTGGCCTATTTCTGTCTGTCTTCTTTTCTGGTTTTTAATATAATATGAAGCTAACTTAATTGAATTACATCCGCCTCCATTTTTCTGTAGAATTTATTTCTAATGGGATATGGATCTCTCAGTTCTCAGTTCATAAAGTAATTGGGAAGCACAAGCGTACACACAGGTGTTTTTTGCTTTAGCAAACACATTTTAAAACGATGGAAAAGGTAAACTTACAGTCATGCAGAGCTCGAATGGGTACTTGTACACCCGTACGGGAGATTGATATTTCTGCACCATGTTGAATGTATGAACGCGAGAAAGTAGAACTATGAGTCACACTCACGAAAGTCACGAAATGACGCTACCAAGCAAAATTCCAAAAAGTATCAAGTAGTTTTTAACGATAACCACGGAATGTATTCTGGAAACTTTCCACACTCCTCCAAGTTCCACTTTCCACTTGAATCACTGTATGGAACTATCCAACAACGTTCCGACAACGGTTCTTTTTCCTCCGTGAAAGCAATGCTTCCCTGTTGAACGGGCGGCGGCGGCGTCCGGAAAAGGTCAAATGTGGGAAGAGCGAGTGAAACTGAACAGGCTCGATTTTCTACTCCAGGTTCACGTTCGTAATCATTTCATGAAATGATCACTCACTCAATTCAATTCAATACTCCTCGTTTGAAATTAGACGCTAGTTGTATCTTGTATGACTTTTGTGACCCGTGGCAGTAGCTCGGATGAAATGCATGAACTTGATCAAAGTAAATTCTTGCAGTTAATCAAACCCAGTCAGTCCGTCTTCTGTCAACTTCTCAGAGACCACTTGATTTAATGCGATGATGAACAGTCCAACTTCAAGTGCTGTCTGACATTTTCAGGCCTGTCGGTTCACAAGGGAATTGTGCAATGTACTCCGCTGGATTTCCTGTTATATAACGAAAACTGTTTGAACAGCAGGTCTTACACAGTTAAATCATTTTGATGGCAGTACACAGAACCACTTGCAGTTAAAAAGCAATAATCTATACATTCACGTTCACATTCTACAAAATAATCATACTGTCTGGAAAGTCTGTATACAAATGTAAATATGCAAATAAAATATTAAGCCTTTTATTTTTACTTTTTAACCTTATCTTCCAGACATGCAAACGCACGGCTGGCTTTCAAGTTGCACCTTACAACAATTTGCGAAACAAAACAATGGCCTTGTAAAAAAACAGCTGTGTGTGACAATCAAATTCTAAAACATCTGTGCACTTGTTCTACCAAAATTGAAAGGCCAAACTTCTCATTTATGATTGCACACGAATCACTCAAATAATCAAACAATTTCCTTCTTTTCTACGAATACAATTTTCTACAACTACAAACAATCAAAAAAACAAAAAACCCCATTCCATTACCTTTCACAATTCCATATAGCACAAACGGGAAAGTTGCACTGTTTTTATTTACGGCAATTTCACTAATTAAATCGTACTTTCAAATAGGCCGTATTTGGAAAGTGTGAGCAGAGATTTTTATTAGCACTTAATTTTTTAATTATTATTGCAGGCAAAAGGCAAAAGTTGAAAAAACAATTTTGAGAGCATGCCAATTTTGCACGGGTGTGGTGTTACAAGAGCATGTGTTCTCACCGGACGTCAACACTAAACTGTAATATATTCGACTGGAGAAAATTTTGTATACCCAAAAAAATATGCACATGCAAAAAAATTACACGACCGGACGACGACAAATGTGACTTGATGACCGACTTGCCTCGTCTGTCCTTAAGCACCCACAACCCAACCACTTTTATACAGTCAATTAATCAATCAAATTCTCTTTTTCCCATATACTCACACACTGCAACTTTCTAATAGTAAAGAGAAGACGGAAAAATTAGTCCGTCTTCCAATTCACCCGGAATCGAAGCAGGATTGCCATCTGGCCGTGCCGGCCCGGTTCATTCACATGGATTGGATGGGTTTCGCTAGAGATCTCTGCACGCGCGCAAGAGTTGAATCTTACAAAGTCATTCTGAGAAGAGGATTCTCCCGGTACAGTTTTTCTCCGAGTCACTAAATTGATTTTGGAAGTGTTGTAAGTTTATTTTTAAAAAATTACATTTTGAAAAATTGTTTAGAACAACGAAGTTGTAGTAAAGGTAACATTGTAGCATATTAAGCATACCAATATTGTAATATTGTAATACAGATTTTTCGTAACCCGGCAGTTGTTTACTAATGTCTACGTATTAAGCATGTGATCAGTTTTACGTTTTGCATTTTACTTTTACCGTTCAATTGTTTGTTTTTTACTGCATTGTCGTCAGTTTGAATTCATTTTTTAAAAACTACAATTTAAAAGGCGGTTCAGAGTTTCGTTGGTTTTGGGTAGTTAGTAGTCATTATTAGGTAACTCAGAATTTCAAAGTTCGAGTAGGGTTTTGGTTCTGTTCATTTTTTAATGTTTGTGTGCAAAATTTTATTAAAAGACGGTTCAGAGTTTCGTTGGTTTTGGGTAGTTAGTAGTCATTATTAGGTAACTCAGAATTTCAAAGTTCGAGTAGGGTTTTGGTTCTGTTCATTTTTTAATGTTTGTGTGCAATGAGATTGGCATTGGCATATATTTTAGGTTAGGGTTTGGTTTCTGGTATGTTTGAAAAATTGTTGTGTGACATCTTGGTTTTTTACGTGACTTATTTGTTTGAAATGGCATTTTATTTTTTTCAGATCATGGCTGGAAGTTCAGAACGATACAGTTTCTCACTGACCACTTTCAGCCCCTCAGGAAAGTTGGTTCAGATTGAATACGCTTTGGCGGCTGTGGCTTCCGGTGCTCCAACTGTAGGAATCAAAGCTGTGAACGGAGTGGTTTTGGCAACTGAGAAGAAGCACAAGTCTATGTTGTACGATGGAGCCAGTGTTTGGAAGATTGAAAGCGTCAATGATTACATCGGGATGTGCTACAGTGGAATGGGTCCGGATTATCGGTTGTTGGTGAAGAATGCCCGGAAAGCTGCTCAGAATTATCAACTTATGTACGGCGAGAGAATCCCAACTGTCCAGTTGGTTCAACGTGTGGCGGCCGTCATGCAAGAGTACACGCAGTCTGGTGGTGTCCGACCTTTCGGAGTGTCCCTATTGATCTGTGGTTGGGACGAAGAAAAACCTTTTCTCATTCAATGTGATCCTTCTGGAGCGTACTTTCCATGGAAAGCCACTGCAATGGGAAAGAATTTCATTAGTGGGAAAACCTTCTTGGAGAAAAGGTTTGTGTAACTTGATTAAAAATCTTGTCAAAAACGTGAAAGTACATAATGCAATCATGTTGTATTGTTGAGATGTGTTTCGCTCACAACAACCCTCTATTTATTTTGTTAGATACAAGAACGAGATCGAATTGGAAGACGCAATTCACACTGCCATTTTGGCTTTAAAGGAAAGCTTTGAAGGGCAGATGACCCCGGAGAATATTGAATTGGGAGTTGTCACGAAGGATGGATTCCGCCGTTTGTCCACAGCAGAAGTTAAAGACTACTTAGCGAATGTCCTGTAAATTAAATTGTCCCCCAAAACGCTTTGTAATGCTAACTATACTTTTGTACTCTGCGAAGGGTCCTAAAACTTTCAAAAATTCTTGATTTGTAAATGGTAATGTGAAGTTGAAATAAAATGAACAATATAAAATAATGTATTCTATTGTTACGGGCTTATGAGGTTTTATGATTTTATACCCTATCATTGTCATCCCAATATTCTTAGACATTTGAGGACGTAGGAAAGCAGAAGTGCTAATGGAGTAGAAAAAGAAATTCTAGCCGTCTAGTCTATAAGTATACAACACCAAGAAACTAATCCGTAGTCAGTTGAGTTCCAAAAAAGGCATACTATATAATAGGTACACGTCATGTTTGCTCTACTTTTCATTTTACCCGTTTGCAAACAGTAACCGTTTTACGTGGAATGTCGTGAAAGACAAGGGATAAACAAAGAAAGAAGGAATCCGGAATTGGAGCCAGAGAAGCTTCAAAATAGAAGTAACTGTACCCTGTACCTAAATGTACCACTATTTCAGATGCTCATCCTTTCGCCTTCAAAGAAAAGGAAATTCTAGCCGTCTAGTCTATAAGTATACAACACCAAGAAACTAATCCGTAGTCAGTTGAGTTCCAAAAAAGGCATACTATAGGTACGTACACGTCATGTTTGCTCTACTTTTCATTTTACCCGTTTGTAAACAGTAAACGTTTTACGTGGAATGTCGTGAAAGACAAGGGATAAACGAAGAAATAAGGAATCCGGAATTGGAGCCAGAGAAGCTTCAAAATAGAAGTAACTGTACCCTGTACCTAAATGTACCACTATTTCAGATGCTCATCCTTTCGCCTTCAGGGGTCACTTTGAGATTTCAAAATCTTTGAAGTCAGTAGCTACATGAGCGTTGAGCGTTTAGTCTGTACAAGTAAATACAACCGTCCAATTTGAGTGAGAGTGCTATTGTTTACAATTTCAGTAATTAAAACTCAAACAAACGTAAGTCTCTTACAAATACTTCATTCCCTACCTCTAGACGTTCATTTGTTGTACCTTGAGATTTTAATTACTGTGTGTATTCTGTAGCTTGAAGCGTTTCCTACATCCTAATGATTTCAGCAATGGCCCGGCTTTGTGCTATTATTCTGACTTTGAGTCTTGTAGCTCAAACGCTTGCTGGATGGAAAGAAGAACAAACGACTTCGTACACAATATACAATGGCAAAATCGTCCGCCAACCACCGCCAACCTCAGCTCCAAGTTTCTTTTCATCGTTGTTTCCCAGTATTGCTACTGGAAAATTGGCATCGGCCCGATCAGCACGCAGTACTCAAGAAGAAGTGTCAGACGAAATGGAGTCAATAGGAACCATTGAGTATGAGTATGAGGATACAAAACATCTTGCGGATTTACTACAAGCCTATGCAGACCAAGAAGACAGCAATAACCCAACGGCTTTCTCCGGAAATCAAGATAACTATCATCCAAGCGAGCCTATTCAGCCATTTCATGTCTCAAAGAATGTAGAGCCAGTGAAATATGTTTTTCCCGAAGGACAAACATTGATTTACCCCCCGAATTCAAACCAATACACAGGACAACAAATGGACTCGACCCAGAACAAAATGGTACATCAAACGAATCCTCATAAGCAATTGAGTGTGGAACTTTCAAGCTCCAGTGAATACGAACACGACTCCAGCCCAGTTTTAAGACAGACAAATGGGCATTTGCCTTACTACAGAACACCGAATGATGTGCAGCAGCATCAGCTCTCCGTTCACAAGCCTTTGATCGACCGGTCGTCTCGCATTACCCTACAAAATGAAAAGAAGGGCAAAGACGGAAATGTGCATAAAATCCGACGACCTCACAAGCCGGACAACTTCAAGAAGCGTGGATCCGCTGGAAACGTCGTAAAAACATTGTCGTACTCCAACCAACCAATTTCCCCAAACTCTCATTCTCACCAACATCCATTAAATTGGAAGAACCAACCCAAAAAAGAACTATTTCGGAATTACGAGTATGAAAGAACAGTAAAGCAAACACCAACTGACAGAAGACAAGCGACATCCCGAAGTGACAGTGACAGCAGTTCTAAGGACACTAAAACGAAGAGTCCCTGCCCAAAGTTCGGGCAATGGACTTGGGATGGAGAATTTTGCATAGCACTCGGCCCATATCCTTCATGGGCTTGTCGACCCAATGACCTCCTTAAATCGGGTCGAATGGCTGCTTGCCGAAATAAGTATTTTTTTCCTCCGCGGTTCGTCCCCAAACAAACTTGACACCTTTGAGAAACACTGATAGCGTATTCACCAATCAAGCCGAATCTCGTTCTTGGAAGAGTTGGAATTGGAATCCGTTTGACAAACGAGTGTACGTCGTAGACACTCGTTATCCAGAGCACAAAACAGTAGTAGATCATCCTATTGATCCTATGACGGAGTCGAGCAGTGTAAGCATCATTGATCATAAGGTTGAACCACAAAAGGCAGCAGTTTCTGCTGTCAGCAATATGCTAATGAGAGTAGAAGGCGTTGTAAATAAAATTAATGAAATCCTCTCCAAGTTTGATGGACTAGTGTCCATTGTATCTAATGTGAATGAGATTTTGAGTAAGGTCGACAATATCTTATCTGTTGGGAACTCCTTTAGTGAATTATTTCAAAAACTTAATGATATAGGAACAAAAATTCGAGATATAATGAAAGGTACGAATACAGCTAATCTAAATTCTCCGGAAAACGAAAATGTTTCTATTGAATCGATTTCAGTATCGCGAAACATTACTCGGCCAATGTATGTTGTAGAAGGTATTATTAAAGATGATAGATGATGGTTCATTTTACATTCGACCTTATTTTACTGATACTAGTTTGATGATTAAATTATTATTATACTTTGTACATAAATAAAACACAATCCTATCATATAGAATTATAATATCATTTATTTGAAAAGATCCATTTTTGATTTATTTTCCAAGATTCAATAATACCAATGTTTCCAATTGCATTCATTACAACCAACATTGTACATTGTATTAATTTTTCATTTCGAAAAGTCTATTTACGAATTGACGACTTTATCGGAGCTGTAGCCATTTCCTTCCTTTTAAATTCCCAAATAAAAGAAAAATGCTCAGAATAAATATTTCGCACGTGTACGTTTTCACTTATCAGAGAGTAGAATAGAGAGACGACGACATACGAGATGTGGAGTGGAGTTGCAATTTTTTGCTACTACGACTACGACACAAATCTGATAATCTGTCATGGGATAGGAGAGAGATTTTAGCTGGTTCATATGAGAAGCTCGCTTTCTTTCTGCAAACTTCAAGCCGAATCGATCATCTAAACTGGAGCCACATTTGACGTATCTCAGCATCCGGAGACCTTTGGCATTCTCAAGGACAACACAAAATGAAATCAGCGTCCTTTTCGTCAGTGGATAAATCACCAACAATTTCAAGCTTTTTCGCTTTAAATTTTCCAAACGGAAGAATTTTCTGTATCTCAATGCCAGAGGGAGTGAAAAGACCTTGGTTTTCTTGAAGAAAATGTGTGAGAACATCCCTTGAATGCACAAAATGTGAGATTAGGAAGTGGTATCTATGAAAAATAACGGTTTGGCTTGTACATCATCACAACCCGTTCCACACAGTTCCATTTTGCAAGAATGCAATGTGGAAACTTATGTAGTCACATTTTGCCCCAGATTCTCCCAAGCTCAACTGTTGGCACAGCCTGTTCAGAATGCAACAACGATGACACGGTACAATGCTGAGTAGAAAAAGAGAAAGAAGAGAAAGCTGAAAAAATGTTTCCAACACAGTGCGTCCTTTAATGACTATTTTGAACATGGGCTGCACAACAGCACCATGACGAGTTTTTTTTTGACATTTTTGCCACTTTTTTCATAAAATGCACAAACGAAATGAACAAAAAGGACTGTGGCTCACTGTGCACTATGTGCATTGGCCTAAAACTTATTTTTACATGGGTCAAAGATCAAAGGAAACGCCTTTGAAAAATAACTTTGAAACGATTTGTCCCAAGATGAAAGTATAATGCTCAACTAGCCGAATAGTGTAAAGGGGATTTCTTTCCCGTTTTGACTGCTCATGTGTATTTTTCTCTACCCACTTTTTCTGTTATGATACTTACTTTTACAAATACAAAAAAATAGTTTCTAAACGAACTGAAGACACTGAAGAGATATACACTGTCTTATTATGGGATAAACTAGGATGAATCGTACTAGTATGACGAAAATGCAAAATTCAATGTAACTCTCTCCGTCACAACTCACAAGGATTTCGGAGTTGTTTGTTTGTCACTATTATGAGGCTTGAAGAAGCACCAGCTTTATGTACACAAAGAGTTCGTCCTAGTCAAAGTTTGTTTGCTATTTGCTCTGGCGCTTATAGTTTTCTCCCTGCCTTATGTTCAAGAAAACAGGATTGCTTTATTAGGAACTTGGGAATTGGACTTTGCCTATATAAACACATAAAAATGTCCCAGCAGAAGGCAGCCAAGCTTATGACGTTGTGACATTTGTAATTGCATTCATTTACATATTAAAAACTTGTCCTTTATCATTTTCTTCCCAGAGAATTGCCAAAGCTGAATTTTCCGTTCTTTACGACTTGCGAACTAAAATGCAATAATTGCATTAAGTTGCTTCACGAATTTAGCCTTCAATATCTAATACAGTAAACTCCTTGTTAATTTTATTGATTGTTCCTGGATTATTCACCATTTCATCATTGTTTATTAATCCTGATGTGCTATTAATAAATTAGATTTCGCTGGAAAACGCACGTCTGTTACATACATAAATATGTGCATGTGCAAATTGACCATTACAATAATGCGCTCATGTTCCCATATGATGTTTCCATGTGTCTTTACGTTGTGCCTTTTGGTAGCTACTACGAGCAAAATATTGCAACCAAGCAGCCACAACTTGAATAAATTGCAATTAGTTCCTAGGGTTCGGTACTCCACCCAAACATTAACTGTTCGTGTCCATGTTTTCGTGTTTAAGAATATAGGTTGTGCTTCCTAATTATAAACACACCATGTGCAAGCAATATGGAACAATTAGGGCAAAGTATAATAGGAGGAATGATATAATAAAGTGTGCTGGTTTATACTCTGGTTGGTTTGGTGCTCATTTATCCTCCTTAACAATAATAAACCAGAGGAATCAGAAATGGCATTAATTTTCTATTAGAGGTACTCAGGATCAAAGCCATAAAACCCAAGAAGCAAGTATAAGAACGGGATTCTGAATCGATTGATACTTTTTGACGACCTTTTGGGATTCCCATATAACTTTGCCATTCTTACCAAAAGTTCCATTCTTCTCATCTGCTTTCAAATTCTTCTGACAGAGTCATTTCGCTTTCAGTTGGAGAAAGGCCACTTTAAGTAATGCCCTGTAATGCCATAAGCGAAATGCTTTCTCATTGGAGACAAGAGAGAAGTTGGACGCACAGAATTTCGTATAATTTGTCTTGCTTCAGGACAAATGAGTACTCAGCCAGATAAGAATGAAAGACAAAAGTGAAAGAAGAATTTCTCTCTTTGAAGCAGTACGTTTGCGGTTAATACAGTAGAAATGAAAGCTTGAATCACCTGTATTTTTGCTACATTGCTCTCACAATCGTATCATTTAATGAAATGCAAGGAACTAACTGTGGAAGAAGGGTTTTAATTCGGAAAAGTGTGGGAGGGCAGGAGGCAGTATCCTTGACCTACTTGAACCACTTTCACATTGCCCAAGCTTTTTGCGGAGAAAGCCGTCGTTGGTGGTTTTACGACTCGTACTGCTGACGCCTTTGCATCTTGGCCCCGATATTTTCGTAGGGGATGGTTGTTGTGAATCCCATTCCCACATATAACTCCCGTCTCCGAAAAACGGGTATCCTCTTTCAACCACTAAACATACGGAGAAAGCAGAAAGGAACGACCGAACGATGAGAGACCGTCAAGTGTGATTTGTAAATGCCATTTCATTGTTCTGGGAGGTTGAGTTTTACTTTAGAGTGGTTTTGCCAGTCGTGACAGACAAACAGGCTTCGACTTGCTCATCAAGCCTGTCTTGTTGTTAGCACCCGTCTATTACCTCTCACTCTGAAGGATTGGGTAACTTCAATTGCTATCCACGCTTTTCTCTTGTTCTACGACGTTTACAGTTAAGCCGGAAGGCGGAAAACGCGCAAGAACCCAAAAAGGAACGAACCAGCAAGCCTTTCACTATAAAGTCCTGGACACGGTTTGCTACAATGCGCTGTTCTGCGCTACACGCGGCTAGGGCTACACAATGTTTTTATCTTGTCTCCCATTTACTTTCTCTCGTTCCCTTAAAAAATCAATACTAGCGTGACTCGTGAAACGTGCACATGTAGAAAAGAGCGTGAATCCTGCCAGTAGGCAGTAAGCGTAAGTTCATCACCGTTATAGCGTCCTCAACAACCCAAAGTCACTAGTTTCGCCTCGAGAATTTATACTATTTCTGAATTATTACTTTGGTAATCCAACAGGTATCGTTACTTTTCTACCTATACGTACTGTATAATGCATTAACTCCGAATTAGGCAACGGGGCTAATCAAATATACTCTAGCAGGATTGCAAAATTTTATATTCAAGGCATATTAAACTCCATTATCATAGCGGCGACTCACTTTCACTAATTCCTTGATCCTATCGGTTTCAGTTTTAGTGCTTCTCAAAATGGACAGTGAATCACAAGAAAAATCGAGTGCTGTTGCTCCGACTTCAGAACCAGAATCTAGTGAATTTGGTCAATGTGCACCTCCACCATCCATCGTTATCACAACGCCCCAAAATGATTTCATCGACTGGAGACCTTCCGATGCAAAACGAACTTTGGAATCACTCAAGTCAACAGTCCAACTTAGCATGTCAGCAAAGTAAGAAACGTCAACTTTTCTTGCTCGTTTTGAATAGAATTCGAACTTTTGTTGGATCCTGGAAAAATTGATCGTTTGCATATTCCATTTTTGACAAATCAACAGGAAATTCAAATTATGTCAAAGAAAGTCGAAAGAATAAATACACAATGCTTGAATATTTAAGTGACGGTGACAGAAAATATGTCGATGAATATTATAGTGAAAGACGCTTTATTTTCTGATTCTGTAGAAATTTACTAGACAGGGATACTTTTTCCAAATCCGACCCTGTTTGCGTTCTCTACATGTTGGAGTGCAAAGGGAAACAGTGGGTTGAAGTGGCACGCACAGAACGCATAAAGAATGATTTAAATCC
>JABASF010000867.1:0-30071 GCA_019776145.1 Harlomillsia oculata
AACCAATCAGAAGTGTGTAAAACTCGTTTCTTATCTTATTCTTAAATTTTTCATCACGTAAAGTAAACACAATTAGAAATGTGTGTACTAATAAAATGTATCGTGTACATGAGAGAAATCAGATTGACTTTCTTTACAGAAGTGTAGTATTATAGCTTGTGGTATGAGCATTAAATAATCAGCTGGTTACGTAATTTAATATAATAAAGTTTGTTTTAGACAATAATCTCGTTAAGGAAGTTAATCTATAGAAAGTAAGAAACGTGAAGCGTGAAGTTCGTGGTAAACTAGGAAAGTAACTACGTATCGTGGATTGGCCGTATAGTGTGTCGAGAAAGACAGGGATTGCCCTTATCGATTGTCGATTCTATTATTCCACACACACAATGGCAATAGTCTACTTGATTCTATCCCGTCCAGGGCATTATGGGATGTGATGTTTCAACCGTTAGGAGAAGAAGAGGGAGAGACTCGGATCCTCGATTATTCTTCGCCCATCTAATGCACTTCTTCAGAATCGCAATCGACCCGAGTAATCCATGCCCTGCCTTCTTAGTTCTCTCCCATTCTCTTCCTGATATTGAGGAATAAACGCTGCAGCTGTCCATCCCATATTTTCCACTCCAAGTGGAACTGTCTACACCTTTCCTTTATCTTCCCTGTTTAAAGCTAACAGTGAGCACTTCCAATAACTGTCAAGTCTTTTACACTTTCACGCAAACATTTTGACCTCTCCAAACACTAACCAGATCCATTCTGTCGCCAAAAATTAGCAATTCCGTCTTTCACCCGGCTTTTTCATCCTACCTTTTCTCTAGTTTTTGGCTACATTTGCATTTTTATTTAATCCTAACATCCCTTTCTTAACCTTTTCTCCAGCGCTAACAAACACTGGAACAGGAATCAGCATGCTAAGAAGTTTTCCGCTTTTAGATTTTCCGATCGGGTCAAAAAGATTCGGATTTTGAATGTCTCAAAAGTCAAAAGGGCATATAGAATCACTTTAAGGAGATGTCACTGTCACATCGTGTCACAAAGTCGCACAAAGGATGATAGCGAATCCAACTTGATCGCGTACGTGCAATGTATATTGTGTTGTACGATGCGTCTATTCTGAAAGGACATCAAGAAACATAAAGTCCTAGCATCACAGGAAAAGGGGACAGTGGAAAAGACAGGTTAAACAGCCAAGAAAAGCTACAAAATGATGTGCAATCTCCTCAGAGAGGAAAAGGAAGGGAGAGTTTTAGATGAGCCACGCGAGTCGATTGAGCTTTTTGTACTCTGTGGGAGCTTTAGTTTCCTCCTCCTGTGGCCAAAGATATCAAAGAACAATGGTCAATAGAGCAAAATTCCATGGGCTTTGGGAAGGATAACAAGGTGAAATTCAGGGTTTTCGTTTCTCCATTCCACCCCCAATATGAAGACGACATACGTGAATGGAAAACCGCCCAGAGTAATTTCCATTCCTATTGTAAACCAAATTAATGCCATGTATTGTTGTGGGCATAGCGTTTATATTTATACTGTTTACATGCTATGTGAACTGATGCTTTGTACGCTTTCGCCTTTAGAATTAAAGTTTGTTTTCTTCTATCAAAATCCAGCCCGTAAAGTTTGTAAGTTTGTATGCACTATAAAGTACTTTGTGCATTGTGTTGCAAAATGAGGAAAATCATAAACAGACCGATATCAAAAAGGAGGTATTATGTAAGAGAAGATAAATGTTCAAAGTCGTCGGTCCGTCTGGACAAGCTAACGCAAAGGACTTGAAACCACATACGCCCATTCTATGCACTTTCAACTTATACGTGGTGTATTGAAGGAAGAACCTCAACCTCGATTGTGCATTACGGAACGAAAAACGAATCAATACTTATCGTAGAAAACTAGTATTACATTCCCTTGAAGCCTTTTTCGTCCAAGTCGACAATTTCTTTAAGAATCCATTCGTTTGTCAATCAAAAAGACTGACTCCCCCGTTTCCATTTGCCAGGTGAAAGACCTCTTTCTCTTCAAACATACCGTTTTTTAGTGAGGCGCTCTCACATTGCAGTGCATTGGTGCCAACACAAAAATACAGCTGAAACTTGAAAAAAGAAGAAAAATCCTTCCTCACTCAGGAAAAATCTCCAAAAATGAGAAAAAGACAAGTTTGTAGCCCACAGTCTTCTCGTCTTTACTATCAGTATTTGGTCTCGTCTATTGACAGACGCTATTGTGGCTCCTCTTTTTTTGCGACGTGGCATTCCTTAGGTTTTCTCTCAACGAAACTGCCTTCAGATGAAATACTGCAAAGAGTTTTTACCCGCGGGAGACAAAAAAGGTTGAAGAGCTACAAAATGCTTCAAGAGGAATCTATCCGAACAAATATACACAGGATTGAACTGAATCGTTTGCTCCTACTGTGTGAAAAGAAATACTGCATTTTTCTTCTTTTTTTTCCAGTAAAGTGTGCTACACAGAAGACAATAAGAAAAGAAAAAAACGAGAACAGACAACAGAGCACTCGTTTTTTTCGACTTTCTCTTTCCACTGTATAAGTAGATAAAGCACAAGTAGATTGGCTTCAGACTCGATGACGGGAAAAGAGATAATGCGTCTTATACTCGACCCGAACACAAGGTTCACATATAACCAGCGACCCAACGTGGCAGTTGGTACTCTTGGGTCGGCCAGTCAGCATGGCAGTTGAGATCCACGACAAAAATATAGTTCCTCGTTCACTTTCTCCTGTCTGAAGGGAGTAAAGGATCGTCATCCAAACTCTATGGGATTGAGATGGAGTACATGAAGTCAAAGAGGAAAGTTGGGGAGCCTAAAAGAGAAATAGGAGTAGCTTGGTACATGCACTTACACGCTTGTCTGTGTCAATAGTCCAGAGAAAGAGAGAGGAATTCTTTCCATTTTTACATAACATAGTGTGCTACAGCAAGGTTTCCTCCTTGAGAAACTGTTGTGTTTTGTGTTGCAGCAGAATCAAAGCAACAGACGGACACACCAGACGGAAAAAAAGAGTCATACCATTACGCAGAGGATGTTTGACTTTCTTCCTCTGCTTTTCGTTTAGTACATAGATATGCACTAGGGACGAACTTTTCTATGCATTGGGAACCCAGTCTAAAAGTATATCACTAAGTTTGTTCCGGGCATGTTACAAGTAACAAACTGCATGTTTTTTCTAAGCTGCTTATGCATACACTATGCCTAAAACTGTTTTCGTATGCATAGTCTTATGGGAAGTTGCGGTGTACCAACATGCAGCTTGGAATAAAATCGAAAGCTTTATCTTTGCTGGAGGAAAGATTTTCCAAGACTTCCCTGTACTATTTTCAGTTTGTATTTTAGATTTTAGTATTTCGTTATAATAAGGTCCAAAAGTTATTATGTTACGAGTTATGACAGTCGTATCTCTGTCAGTTGTCTTTGAGCAAAAATTCGTATTTTCATAACAAAGTGAAATCAATGTCAAAATTTACCTTGCGGAAGTCGGGTTGAAGGACCATATGAGGGAGTTGTTCTCGGCCGCCGCGACCCGCCGCACCCGGTGGAATCGTCGACGCAAGTTGTCCGAGTTGGAGACGTCGTGGACTCGCAGCCGGCTCAGCGTTTGGTGGAATGTCCCTACCTTGATCCTGAAAAATGATTCCAAGCATTTCATGAAGAACCTTTCCAACGCAATGTCATGGTATGGTTTATTAATTTATTATTCTTATCAAAACTTGTAACTTCTTAACCCTACTCGAAAAAATTACATCCATTATTAAATTGTATATACAAAATTATACAAGTTGTAAATTGGTAACGTTCTCGTGGCTCGTTTATGCAATGTAAACAAAAGTTAGATACAGATTTATTCTTGACTTGACAACTTGACATCTTGAAGCAAAGGAAATTGAAAACTGCTGAGGATTTTTCAGTATGAATTTTTGAACGATAGAAAACCATCAAAATGTTAATAGTGCTAGTAATACAAAATTCATAATAATGATTTACTTTTTTGGCATTTCTAATGCTGCGAAATCTTGAGAAGAAGCAAACACCGGAGCCGCACTGTGATTTTGGTAAATCGTAGGTCTCACACATTCATCTATCGATTCTGGCTGGTGCTCCCACAACAATCTCATGAGCAAAGCCCAAAAGCAATTTAAACCAGTGTCGAATCGGTGAATTACACACACTAGTCAACACTTCACTGTAATTTAGATTCTATCAGTATAAACTGATCACGTGGGGAGGAGTCTAACAATCATTTTTTTGCATTCAAACGTATCACACAGTGAATAAAAATAGTATAGTTGTATTAAGAATGATTAGAATAAATCGTTAGAAGAAGGATTAGATATCCACTATGAACGATTTTCATACAGTTGAAGAATTGATGAAGGCAAGTTTTTACAAATTCTGGAAACTCTTTCATATGTAATCCGGTAACGAGATTATTTTTTTGCGTAAGTGAGAACTTTCATTCAAATTCACTGGGCTAACGCAAAAGTCAAGCTGAATACATTAAGATGAAAGTGAAAATGTAGTCGTATTCAAAAATGCGTCAACTTTTTTTTATCTCACTAGAAACTTTCTTTCACTCTCAGAATTTCAGACCACACCCAGACCATTGGTCCTTCAGGGTTGAAAAGGTCGAGAAAATATTATGCACACGTTCTCTGCTTTGACTGCAAAAAAACTAAGTTCACTCTCCCTTAGAAATTCAAAGTTTTTTTTATGGCGAACTCATCGAAAGAGAGAAAACCCGGTGTGGTGGTTGGAACAGAAACCCACAAGCTCTTCGTAAGTCTCGCTCCGTTCGCGTCTCGAACGCAACTCACTCCGCTCCTCTCGCTCCGGTCAAATCGTCCTCCGCAAAATTCACCCAAGTCGACCCGAGTACGCCAGAAACTACAACAGCCAGCACAGCACTATAGTATTTGCCTGGAGCGCCGAGCAAACCGAGCAACGTCCGCTTTCATCACTTTCCCTCCTTAGAAAGAACAGATGACAATTTTGTTCCTGAAATTGTCACTGCAAACATTACACCCCGATGTTATAGCACTACACAAAGTATACGTTCAAATACAGTGTCTCGCAGTCTGACGAATGCGACATTCCGTTGAGTCACATGTTCCCGTGAGTAGTCCATCCACCAAGTACCATTACGGTGCTTAAATCCTTTTTAAACGAAACGCCGACACACAAGATGCAGCATTACGATTACCATAACGGTCAAGAATTGGGTTGTGTCTGCGTAACCTTAGTACTTTGGGCTACAATTGTAGTGCAGCATTACACTTACACTACACTCACATGGTTTGATCTTTTTATTCAACTGGGTATTCTATCCTACGTTTCATTGTATTGGTAAAAGCAGAGGAAAGTGTACGAGGAAAGGGAGTACATTCGTTCACATGTAGGGAAAGCATGAAGGGAAAGTAAATGCAAAGAGAAGCAGACAGCGGAGCGGTAGACGCAGCTCCGAAAACTCAATACGGCGAATGTGCAGCCGACAAAGTGCCTTGTCGGATGTTGCCATTTCGCCCCAAGCCCGGGTGTGTGAAGGAACCCGGGCGTTCGCGAAGCAAAACTTCCTGAGCTATCGCTCCTCTACTCTAAGATTAGAGCAGAAGGTAGAGTGGCCCCACCATTAGGCACTTTCACTTTATCCTCCCTTTCTCTGTCACTTTTATGCCAGCTTACCTTCTCTGCCATTACTAATCTATATTCACTCCGCTTCGTTACATGCACACTTCAACTGACAATTGAGCCGGATTAATTATACTACACCTAATGGGCAACGAACGGTTGATCGTTACAAATATCATCCCGTATTTACACAGTGCAAGATAACAATGTAAATTGCAGCAACGTCAGAAAACCAAAAAATTTCTGCAACGATTCGACTTCCTTTTCTTCATTATGCTCCAGAATTTGTACTATATCAATCCAACTTTAATCCATATTGAGTCATACATAAAAGAAGACAGACAACCTACGAATCGTACCCGCTATAAAAAAGAGTGTTGGAGAAATCCTGGACGTGGTCTTGGTACCACGAAAGCAGCAGCAATTTTAAATGAAACACCCGAAACTGAACGTGCCCAAACGTAAAGTACATACTTGAACGTATAGAACACATTCGAAAAAAACGTGAAAGAAGTAAAGTGTAGGAGTAAAGCAAAACCGGGAATTCTGAGCGTGTGGGTATGGACTGTTTTGTGAGCGGAATTTTTTTTCCGTGGCACTCGTGCCTATATGTCGTATATGGTAAGGGATGACGGGTCGAGACGCACCTTTTATATTTATCTCGTCTCCATCTCTCTACAATGTTTTTTGCCGTTAGTCTTGCACTCGTCACGGTGCGGTGCGGAGCTTCACTTTTAACAGGAAATGGACGGCAAATATGGAGAAAGGAAGGAAAGGCGCAATGTATAACCCCACACGAAAGGGAAAAGGGTCTTCCACCGTGTTATTATACGTAGAATTCGTCTTCTTCGTCTCTGTACGTATAACATGTTCCTTAGTTTTGTACCATTATAAGGTCATATTGTGGACCAGAAGAGAGGAGATTGTTGCTAGTAGTCGTTGCACAAAGACATCCATTAAAATCTAATGTCTTCATGGATGGATTTTTACAAGATACAGCTGTGCTGTACTATGTAAGTTGTAACTAAAGGGAATTATAAAGGTTGTTGGAGCCAGCTCAAGTCTCCACTTGAGTGGAACTTATTCGAAACTGCCAAGTCCTAAGTCTTCCAAAAGATGTTGAGACAAACAGCCGAAGGGAACGTCACAGTGGAAATGACACACGAGGTAATTTGTATTAATGGTCGAAGGTCTCGGAGTAATTCTACCTTTGTTCCTCCATCATAGTCGACTCAGTCTTTATTTATCCATTATGTAGGTGAGTAGTATGAGAACACACAAGTACACATTATGTACTCTTACAACATATAAAGCCTACACGAAGCAAAATATTCAAGCAATCTGGTCCGGCTGAAATATTCAGTGGACAGTTTTCCTTCCAAATGCCCTGAGCAATCACGCTTGAATTGCTACACGACCATACCTTGTGCTTTTGTTTTGCTATGCCTTGCGTTTTTAAGGTGTTATTTTTCATTGACTTCATAATACCCAGATTGAATGGATTTAAACACTATAAGAACCCTTACACTATCAGAAAGAACGGAACCTAAAAAATTGAACCGAAAAGGTGTTCTATTAACTCCAATTGTGAGATCGATACTAATGTAAACATTTGGATTTGGAACTATTATAACTTCCAGAGCTTTGCTTTATTGCTGAAAAGTATGTAGTAATAGTAACTCACACAGCTTAAGTTTGCCATTTTGTAAACTATACTGTACTGACCTTTCAGAAGCAAAATGGCGAATGAAGGGGAAAATGTATAATTTCGAGTCGGTTCCGCGTTTGAGAGAAATGGTATGAGAAGAAAGTACTAGAAGTCACGGCAGCAACGTCCATGTAAAATGAAAGTTTGCAGGGTACAATTAGAGTAATTGGGCGGATTCTTATACACTCGCAGTGTTACATAGAAGCTTTCTTGATTTCCAAGTTATGACCACTGTGTTAGACAAAGTATTGATATTGTATATTGTTATATGAGAGGGAAAGTTTTATAGTGTCTCAGAACGTTAGAAGGTGTAGCAAGTACCTCACTAATATAATTGGACGCATCTGGTATTACGTAACATTATTTGCTAGTCGGGCATTTTGAAAGTATAGGAAGTAACAACTTCCTTCAGAGTTTAAATTCAGGACTCAAAGTCTTTAAAGAGTTGAGAGTTGTGAGTCGAGGGCCAAAAGCACAATGTGGAAGAAGAGACTTTTTTGCTGCCAGAAAGTGTAAAAGTAAAGGGAAATGTCAGGTTGGACGAATAAGTACGTAAGCATCTTACAGAAGAGAGGAAGAAGGGATGTTGGAGCAAATTGAGCTCAGAGTGTTTAAGCTGGATGCGTCCTGGCAAAGTGTACGAGGGCCAGTTGATTGCAAAGCATGCCTGACTCGTGTACAAATTGGTACGCAGGTTTATGCCCAAATGGAATGTGGAAGTGGAGGAATACTGTCGTGTTGAGAAAGTGTTGAAGTTTTGTGGGAGCAGTACGCTAGAACGTGGAGTGCACGAGAAAGTGGGAAAAGGTGATGTTAATGTAATGTCTCTTGGATCATTTCCTTACTTTCTCTAGACGTAAAGGCGAGATAGGAATGACCAAGGGAAAGAGTTGATGTCTTCTCAAGCATTCATCATTTATCATTTCCTTCCTGAATTATCATTCCACATCTTACACCAGCACTGCACAAGTTCGCTCTAACACATAAGACGTAATTGTTTCGCGTGTTATCGGTAATAGCTTAATTAAAATTGAATAAACCAATATACATTTGGATCCGATCCCCGTAGTTTGGTGCATCACAACCAAATTACTTGAAAATAAAGCTTTCTACAGGCACAGGCTTGGAAACTGAACATTTTTTGGATCGCTTGAAAATAAATGCGACTAAGGCCTATGTACAGTATAGCCATTGCTTTAAAATGCATTCTCGTATTGTAGAGAACGAAAGAAAAGAGGGTTTAATAAGCGATCGAGTTAATGAACGGAAGGCGTGAGTTCATAATATGTACGTTAGACCGGGACGATTTAACAGGTTTGCCATAACGAAACAAACAGGAATTAACCATAATGGAGACAAATGTATTGGATTTTGATCAGAAGAAAGTACGTACGTAGAAGCATTTTCCGTTGGGTTGCAACGTCGCGGGTGCCTTGCACTTATCCATGTGCAACGAAAACGGACCGTGCTGACTTTGCAGAGGAAAGGAAGGGTAGTCGGCATGGAATAGAGTAGAAAAGCGAGGGAGGGAAGGATGCCCGGGATTTTTCTTTGGTAGAGACAGAAGGCCATCTGCATGTTGGCTGTTTCCCCCTTTTTGGATCAATACCCTGGACGGATTTTCTTCCAACGGAGGAACGACCGTACGCGTACAAACGAAGAAGTGAGCTCGTTCACTAAACGTGAGTACCAAGTTCGGCGTACCGAGGATGGCCGATGGGGCATCCACACCGCCGTTCGTACACACAAAACCCGGATCGCTTTCCCCGGCAGGACCAAGAGAATCCTCGGATTCTCAACTTCCTTACGCAGCAATCTTCAGCACACGCACACGTCGCCATACCCAAAAGGAACAAAATGTGAAAGATAAAGTTGACAGGACAGACGCATCTGCACACGCACTCAGAAATTATGGTGACACTGACATTTTAATGCGTACCAATACTTACTCCTTACACAAAAGAAATTACGTTGACAGCACTGCTTTAGAGTCAACCTATAACTATAAAATATATACTGCACACTCTGCGAGTTACTATTGTTATAAAACGTGTGTATTATGTGTCAAAGTCAAAAAAGCATGGTATTGATTGACTGCGAATCTAATAGATCCTATCAAATAACGATACTATACTTTGTATCCTACAAAATATTATCATGTTTATAAATCATATAGTCAACAGACTTGGGCATCAATTTATCTTTCCACGGCATGGCTTTGCGAAAGGTTTTGTGAAACAAAAAACACAATGGTGCATCAAAAACGGTGACGCCCCGCTGTTTAGACTAAAGTACAGGATGGTGTAAAGAAGGTGGTTATTTGTAAAAAGACGCAGAAAAGTCGTCTATTGTTTCCAGAAACACAACACATTTGCTCTCCAGTTTCACTCACTCACGCCGAGAAAACTAACAATAACAAGTCACTAGACGTGTATAGTAGTCACTACTTAGTATTTGTATAAGATGAGCTCTTCTTTGGAAATACTAGGATGTCTGTGCATGATTTTATAAGCTCAGTCCTTCATATATAAGCTTTCACTCTCATTTCACCTTGGAGTTTTCTGAGATTTTCGACACGACCAACTCTTTTCCTACTATTGTTTCCAAAAGCTGTTGGCCTGCTCAAAAGTTATCGGCATTTTTGTTTCCAACGACTCTTCCGAGACTTCTGAAACAGCCTCTAAGTTCAGAATACAAAAGTAAAGTCTTTTTCTTTCCTTCTCAGCTTTCTTCTTGGGATGAAGGGTGTGCAGCTGCTCTCAAGATCTTTGTTGAGAGCACACATTTGTGATCTTTTTTAATTTGGCTTTTCAAAGGCGGAATCACTATCCCCAGGGGCTCACGGCCCAAAATTGCCTCTGCCACTGGGTTTTTGTCAAGGGTGTAATTAATCAAGTGCGGGAAGATGCATTTGTCATAAAAATGATGATGCCAGGAGTATAACTTCAGCTTTTCCACCCAAAAAAAGAACTCGTCTTCAATAAAGTATATCACACATTTTTTTCTCAAAAATCTAACGACTTCCGTTCTTCCTTCAACATACGGTGACAATGTGTACCTCCAGCATCCATACCATCCCTAAAGATCTAATCACGTCGAAACCATAAAAAGAACCACGTCCATTTTTGAAAACCGAGTCAATTTAAGGAATTAAAGTGCTTTAAATTCCAGCATCGTTTGCTTACCATACAATATTTAAAATGAACATTATAACATGCCAAAAGCCCACATGCACGTTGCGCCAGCGGCCCAAGAATGTAAATGGACAAACTTGGCCTGGAGAGATGAAAAGCACAAAATACTCAATTTATATACCCAAAAAACCCAACTCAAGAGAGCTCCATTTCACCAACAAAAAAACTGTGTAGCCTTTGGCCACACTTGATTTGCATGGCTCATGGCTCCAATCTCCTTTCCACTAAAAGGCTACACAACCAGAAAATTGAATCGAACAGAGTAACTGAGTACCACTCAATCTTCTTTTGTAAAGTCTCTCTCTCTCCCATTTCCATCCCACAGAGCACACCTTGTTTGGGAACACCAAACGACCAAACACCTCCGCTGTACAAGTACTATAGTACAGCGTTCTGCACTATTGCAAATATGATATAATAAATGAGTACATGATGTGAGAATGTGAGGTATGTATAGCGTCTTCGTTCAACGCGTAAGCGTATTTTTGTAATTGTATATAGTAGTAGTTAGTATTAGATTGATTGAATGAATACCGCTTCGGCGGGTTCGGAGTTCTGACGACGGTAGCAAGCAGAATGAAGCTGAATGATTTTGCGTTTACCCTCCAATGAAAGGCCCTATAATTAATTAAAAAGAATGACGAGAAGCTGAAGCATTCATTCATTATATTTGTATGTTTTATGATCTTATGTACCAAGAAAATTAGTATTTTGCTTATAATGGGAAATTCGCATACAATGCAGAAGCTGTATATAATATAATTCACTGTATAGTACATGGAAAGCTATATCATAACTGCTAATTGCATGTAAGGAATAGAAAAGAAGTGATTATAAATTAAATAAAACTGCCAAATGAGAATTGTGAGTGCTGACAAGACCATAGAAAGCTGAGCACTCAACACTTTTCCTCGTAGCTCAATGACGTGGAAGTAATGAATGAAAAACGGAGGAAAAAAGGCACTATACGGCCAGCATGTCATAATTGTTGAGGAATTCCGAGTGAGTGAGTGGAAGCTGAGCACGAAATCGAGCGAAGGATTTCTTGCTCAGTCGACAACAACAACCACGTAAGTCCGTATCCGGCTCAATGTATCACCGTCAACTCCAAGAAACCACGCGAGTAGCATTGCTGAAGACTCCTTCTCCTGCTTTCACAACCAGACTTTTCCTTTTACCCGAAAAAGTCGAGAATTCCGTCCCAAAAGCAAACCAAACCAGCTACCCGAATAAGGAGTGACTGTACACACACACCAAAAGCAAAACCAATCCGTACACAGTATAAATTCAACAGAGTCAAGTCAAGAACCCAAAACCCAACCCTAAAAAATGAGCGGCTAAGAGAAGACATTGACCTGAGTGGCAGATGCAATTTCAACCGTTACAGACGCCAGTGCTCCATACCGAGAAACCCGGGAAATTTCTCGGGGATTCTACTTCAACTCTATTTTCTAAGCAACAGGGGGAAACTCGACCTTTCAGTTTAGAAGCGATGTTTCGCTTTCTTTCCTCTCTCCTCAGCTTCGTTCTCAACCATTTTTTGTATAAAACGAAAACTCACATTATAAATTCACTGAATTCCAATAGTTAATGATTCACCTTTTCATTACGGTCGTTCTTATAAAACCATGATAAACTGCGTTATAAGTGTCTTTCGTCCTTTTCATTCATTTCTGTCTCGATGGTTGAATGGTTTCCGTTGAGTATTATTTGTTTGTTTGAAGTGTTGACTCTGGCCACTTTCTTTTTAAAACTTGTTTACACAGATTACTATATACGCTATAAAAGTATAGGCGATGACATCTTCTTTCATTTTCTGTACTTTATAGGCCTTCTAATCTAACCTGTATAAATAAAGGTCCTGTCTTTCAAGTCCTCTTCGTAAGTAAACAATCATGATTAGTGCAGCACTTCCGTTTGTTTGCAAACTTTCACCTTTCCTCAGTCTCAAATAAAATGTCAAATCCTCGAATCCCAAATAAAATCTTCTGATACTCGATAATTTAATGATGACTAATGACATTCATTTGGAGACTTACCTTTCGCCGTCCGCAGCACAACATGGAATCGTCCTTCGGCAAGTAATCTTTGCCGTGCCGTCTTCGCTTTTTTCGAAGTAATGAGATTCCTCTCAACTTCTTCCAACTCTTCTTAGCAGTTGTGATAATTTGGAGATGATCTTGGGATACCTCCAACACGAGGCCAACCATCGATGCTGCATTTATCACTGTAACACGAATACGGATTTTAAACTGATTAAAAAAAATACTATAATTATAATTGCGTAATTTGTATTTATAGTAATTAACGCGCGGTTTGAAACAGATTGTTTTATTACCTGTGTAGATAAAAGTGGAAATCAAATCAAGTTCTAATGTCAATAGTCAAAACGTTTATGCATTTTAAAAACTTTTCACTGTAATTTTCACTACTTTCACTGGAAGTTTATAAAACACTAAAAACACATTATACACACTGTAAACTGCAAGGAGTCAATGATTCGTTCGTTCCACACACTTAAAAATCACACTTGCACACTCAGATTAGAAACGTGAAAAACTTTAGGCAATTATTCACCAAGTGCACACAACTTCACACGAAGCTCAGTTTCCTTTTATTATTGTATTGATACATGAAATGTACGCACGGGGTGCACACAATGCAGAAAATAACGTATAGTGGTACTTATTGCACCGTCCATATGGGAATACTGGAGAAATAAAGCTGCTAATGGTCCAAACGTTCAGGATTCTGGTGCACGTTTAGGTCACATTTTAACAGTGAGTCCGATCAAACGAACGAGGATAGCATAAGAATGACTCTGTTAACTGTGTACACGCACTTTCCCACTGCCATTAAAGTCCACTTTCACCCTCGTCTCGGGAAATGAATGAGTGTTTGCTCGCTGTCAGACGCTTTCGACATTCGTTCCCCATAAAGGCTCCTGAAAGGTCGCTGCAGCATCCAATTTCCTGAGTGACACAATCATTGCGTCATACGTGGTAAATCATCCTCTCATTCATTCTTGTCTTGAGAATTTTGGAGATGATTTTCTTAATTCTAGTCATGATGAACATTCCATCGTTTCACCACCTGGAACGCACATTCATCAAAAGAATTTTTCACATTAAAACACAACGAAAACAACAACAAAGGATAAAGTTTATCATGCATAACTATCATAGGCAGTATACTCATTATGAAGTAACAAAGCTATTTGCAAGATGGGATAAGTTGTTGTGCAGTATTTTACAGTTTTCTTTTTCAAGAAGTTTTTTTTTCAAGTGTTAAAGTGTACTTTTCCTGAAGTTGACGAGCTATGAATAATTAGTCTGGCGAATCTTTCAAAAAAAAACTTTTTTAAGGAGAGAGTGAGAGAATAAAAGAGCTGGAGACAGGTGAAAGAAAAGAGGGTTCTCGCGAAATGAAGTAAGCTTAAAGCTAGTAAAAGTCTGCTGCGACTTTGACAAGCTAATTGAAATGGGTGAAGTGAAACAAGAGTCGAGACAAGATACGAATGAGAAAAAAGGCGTGTTTACTCCCTTTTCTGTCGTTTCACATAGACTATAAGTATAACAGACAAGGGGAACCTGACACTCAAATGTTCACGTTTCCAGCGTTTCATCTCTCTTTCCGTCCGCGCTCCTCTTCGTCTTGTGAAGAAATAATGAAAGGTTAGAAATAGGGAAAACGTCGACTGCGTAGACTCTTAAATGAATCTTGTAGGAGGACGGAAGGAAATAAAAGTAAGAAAAATTCGAACGTAACGTGCTAAGACCGTTTTTTCAACAGAGTCCATCAGACAGTAGTAACTGATACACAATTTTCCGTGATAAAAATTGCTAATGTTTTTTGAAAAAGCTAATTTGCTCGAGATTTTATCAGAAAGTGCATTATTATAGGCGAATATGGTAGAAAAATACGGTATACAATCGAAACGATACCATAAAGTGGTCTTAATAAAGGAATTTTTGAGCAGACTGGGCACGTGCATTTTACTTTATCAATCAGGTTGTAAGCTAGCTTTAAGCTTGTCGTTGAACCGGTTTTTCAGTGGAGAGTTTTTGATTTACGGATTTAGAAAAGGGGGAAAGACCTGGCGAGATTGCAACGACAACGACTGACCATGTTGACGGTGCATTGTATGTAGTGGATTTGGCAATGAAAGATGGACAAAGAGACGAGAATGAATGGGCATCGACGACAACAAGTACAATGGGCAGTCCCGAGAGTAGACGCGGAGCAAAGGTGTGAAAGGCCGACAAGGACAAAACCATGGTAAAAAAAAAGTCGATGAAAGTCAACTGACAGAACGTGTAGAGGAAACATAGTGGTGAGCAGAAGGTACACACGCGAGCATACAAACGTCATGAATTGTACATGTGGACCAAAGGCCCAACAGAGGTAAACGAAGTAAAGTAGCAGAATAGTGCGGGGGATGGGGAAGAAAGAAACGAAAGCAGAAAAAAAAGCTTTTTTCATGTAGTTATACTATGTAGTCCTGCTACTATGTACAGGTTAGTTAGTTTATAGCGAATAGCGAGATATTTCCCCTTGCTCCGACTCTTTACATAGTATTTTTTGAGGTTGCCTTTGTCGGAATGGGTTCAGAGTGAGAGAATTTTGTGTTTGACTTTCTGAGGAGTGGAGAGCGACCGCATGCATCTTGTGTAAACTGAAAGAAGCGAGAGGAAAAATGTCATGTCATCATTTAGTAGACGAGGAAGCTGTGAACATTGCTTCCAGTATTTTTCCTCATTCACCACGCTTGTTGGAGGAATTTGCTTTATTTTTACAAGGAACGGCGGAAGTATTATAATCCAAGGTATAATAATGCAATGCGTTATGCTCGACGGTTATGAGTGCTATTGACTTATTGTTAGTGTTATTAGGCTCAACGCATGCAAGTGAAATGCTTCAAAGAAGTATAAAGGAAAGGGGCTAAAAAGTACGAAGGGGAAAAGTCGTTCTGGTTGACTCTCGTCTTTTTTACGGCCCGCTGCCAACTCCATTGCGGGATCGAGTAGACAACTAAAAAGTCGCTACTTTTTCACGCTTTACCTTGCATAAACTTTTTTCAGGGGAGTCCATGGGATTTGAAGAGAAATCCCACCGACTCTTCTCTTTTAAATCCAAAATATCTACTTCCATGTATCTGCGAGGTAAAAAACCCGTGGTCGTTTGTTATACTTTTCTTTAGCTGACTTGAAAATCTACGAAAGGGCTTCTTTTTCTTCCCGAGGTGACCAACTTCTTACCAAGGAAAACTTGAACGCACCGTCGCAGGATACGCATACGATCAAAAATTCTTATAAACTTCACTTTGCGTACCAAAAGCCGTTATAGTAAAAAGAATTCCGGCTATAATACTAACATTTTGGCGATTTTGGGACACGGTAAGACACGGTAAGCATAAAACTTTGCATATAATGCAGAAATTCGTATAGTCTGCTGTTCGTATTAAAGTCTGAAAGTATAGTCTGGATGTTACACGTCTGAAGGATTTTTTTAACCGCAGAAGCATAGTGGTTAATGGACGAAATGGGTGCGAATTCAAGTACCTTACTATACGTACCGTGTTCTCAGTTCTCACTCATTTATTGCCTTTTCTGGGTGATTACGAGACTAACATTTAATTTAACGACTGGAGAAAGTATGCAAGAATGCTTTCAATGCTCATTTTCTTATGAGTTATATGAACTAATAATGATTCAAGACAATGTCGTCTCAGACAGTTATTTCTTGGATACTTTTTAAGACATTTTTTACTTTTCCCTTTCTGAAGGAGGAAAGTACTAGTGTCTAGTGTGAGGAAAACTCATTTAGGAGTGATGAAATTATGGTCATGGAGAAATTCTGTTCCTTGCGAAACGAGACCTCCCACCGTTTTACTGCTAGGAACAAGACAATAAGACATGCTGTGTTGGGCACTGAATCACATGGACGGGAACCTTTTTTCCGTCTTCTCATTCTGGCATGTTGATTGATAAGGTCTAGCATTAAGTTTGTAGTGTTATTGTGTCAGTAATGAAATTGAAATTATCATAATTTGCTGCTTTCAGCTTTCATAAAACGAACGACATGACATAACATGTTTACCGTAATAAAAAGTGTGCATACGAAATGATATGGAATTTTTCATTCGAAAAATACACAGAGTATACAGTTGTAAAAGTCAAAACAAGGATTCTGAACATCAAAAGATACATATTTCTAAGACTTCAAACTATTTTTTTAAAAGGCACGTTTGGAAGCTAAAGTCCTCATTAGTTCCATTTTCCTAAACGGAAAAGTTGAAGTTTTTTGAACACTGCACTAGGAATAATTTTGCATGGCCGAAACGTCCACAGGCTCCCAAAGTTTGCTAATTAGCAGAAAACTCTTGGCGTGCAAAAGGAAAAGTTTGAATGATGTCAGAGACGATGAAGAAACATGCACGTTGTCACTGTACACACGCAAAAAGACTCAATCAAAAAACTTCTTGTTCACAGTGACACACCCCGATTGCTCTACAATGATCTTGATAAGAAAAGTAATTTAAAATGAAAGAAATTGTTCAAAAATTACAAATTTTACACATTGGGTTCTTTGACCCATTCCGGCGGCAGTGCATTTCTCTTCCTATTTAAAAACCATTAAGGGAATTTAAACCGAATTTCGAATTTTTCGAATTATATGCTCTGACTTTTAAAACCTCGGTAGAAAACCGAACACCTAGTGGAACCAATAGGAGAGTATTTTTAGAGTGTTTTTTATAATGGAACGTTGGATGAACCAAAATGTATTCCAAAAAATTCCTTTTGAAAGGGAGCAAACGGTGATAGTATCATCTAAAATTCATTTAACATAAGAGTAAAAAAACACGATCAATATGCAAACAAGGACTTGAGTTGTGTTTGGTTCGTGAGAAACCAATATAATATGATAGTAAAACTGGGACTGAGAACCCTATCCACGACTTCAGGACTGACGTCCACGAGGAAAAAATGTGGACTTTCCTCTTACGTTTCTTATTCTAGTTTGCGTCTTTTTTTTGGCCTCACGACCTCGCGATATGAGACTTGGAATGTTTGTAGAGTTTGTACATTCCTTCAGAAGCAGAGCACAGCGCACAAGGCGGACCCATTCATCTCTATTCGTGTCTGACAAGCATTTCCATTAGCTTCACTTTTAACCAATGCATATTTCATTGGGGAACGTGCAATGTGTACCCTTGGGTGCTTATACGTATTTGTATTTGTTGTGTCTCGAGTCTCTTTTTTCCAAAAGCAAAAAGGTGTTCCAAAAAGTTCAGGTTGAGCAAAGTCTTCCCATAAATAAACATAATAAGGGTTCTTTACAAGGCGCACACCCTCACAAAGAAACTGTGTAGATGTTTTTCGAAAGGATCCACCTTTTCCACCTGCGTTTCTCAAAGGACGTCAATTTAGTATACCTTGTACTGTAGTATTACCCGGGCTCTGGTGTGTGTGGTATGTTACAAGCCCATCTGGAAGGTGATTTCGCCCGTGCTGTGTAACCGGTGTAACGGTAATGCTGAATTTTTATTATTGGTCGTAATAAGAGTTAAGCATGAACAATTTGAAATACCACAGAACTGATGAAATAGCGGAAGTTGCATACAATTTGCCAAAAAAATCTCAATTTGAAAGGAGATGTGGAAATGAAAAATTGATGGTATGAAAACACAAAAGGAAAACGACACATGAAACACACCGGTTCCGAGTTTGAGAGAGGTAGAAGAGTGAAAGGACGAATTTCCGGGGAGACATTGCGATTAATTAGATTTTGATACACACAAGAGTGTGGAAAATGGTTGGTCATGTCACATTTTGTTGTTAGTATGATCCTTCTTTGCATTTTTTTCTCACACGGGCATGGACTAAAGCCGACATGAGCCGTCTTTATCGATCTTTGAGCTTGAGGCTGAGGGAAGTGAGAGGAGAAACGAGTGAAGAGACGAAGGCTCAACTTAAGAGGAAAGCAGAAGCGGAGCTTAATATCACTCGGGCTCTCACTTCAAGTGCTTTGCTTTCACTCCGTCTTTCTGTCGGTCTCGTGTGTGTATTGTCGACAGGACGGTTCATAATATTCTTGCACGTTGGAAGAAGAAGACCAACCACCCTGTCCAAAATGCAATGCTTTTGAAATGCCCTTTTCTGAAGGAAACTATACAGTGTTGCGTTCGTACTGTCAGTCTATTCATTTCTCGTTTCCCTTCCCCCAATTCCACTGCATTATTCTTCGACGAGGAGAAAACGAGAGGCGCATCAGCATCACCAGCATTTTGTTCCAAGCTCCTGCTATAAGGTTTGCACTTTAGTCTAAGGATGGGATTCTGTTTTCGGCTTTCTTGTCTCTTCACCGATTTCACAGACTTTTCAGATTTTGCTTTCATCTCAAGTGTTTCGGTACGTGGAGGGTAGCAGCAAAATACGGTTCACATGTTTGCAAACGTGATTCCGTCAGGATTTTGAAGAGTGAAGAAAGAGACTAGACTAGACATAAGTTGATGCAATCTCAGTTTTCCTTATAAGTCGTGTCGTGGCTCCTTTGACAATAAATATTACTATTCAAAACGACCGACCTCATAAAAGCACTTGAGATAAGGGCGGAAAATATGTTGGTCTAAAACATAAACGCATTGAACTCACGTCACAAGCTTCACTACTTTGACTTTTCCCCCTTTACCGTTTGAAGTCAAGCAGAATTCAAATTAAAGAAAATGAAATTACATTTCAGAAGAGTAGGTTTTGATTATCATTTTATAACATCTAAAACGTTTCAAGGCTGTTGAAAAAATACAAACCTTGGACAAGTGAGCGAGTGGTGAGCGAATTGAGAGCTAAAGATGAAATCAAAAAGACAAGACAGGAAGGGAGAAAGACTGTCAGAAAAAAAAAAGATGTAAAAGTCATAGTCACATGGCGCTGACAGTCAATCAATATATACAATTTCATTTGTGTACATTTGGCATGTAAAAGTGGCCGCGGGTGGTTTTGTTGGTATTGTTATGTTCAAGTCAAAATGCTGTCACGACCACAAAACCGACAAGTCAACTCGAGCCGTTGAGATTCCTTCAGATTTTTTTAAAAGATTTTTTGAACTGTGTGTTCAAAATAGTGATGGAGTTGGTTTCGTTGGCCACAAGACAGAAACTGAAAAAAATCTTCTGGGAAATCGATTAAGATCACCAGGAAAACGCACGAGCCACAGTAGAGAAGGAAGCGTCTCTTGTTCAACCACTCTAGCTTTGCTCTTTCTTCTTACTTACTGTCTATTCCTTTGGTTCCTTCTCATCGTCTTCACTCCAGGCAAGTTATGAATAAAGAGAAAGGAGATTCATCTCAGTGAAAGACGATCCCTCCGGAAATCTCCAAAATCCCGTCTTATTGGTTCCTGAAGCCGGGAGGCATTTCATCTTGTGTCATTCCGCGTGCTTCTTCCCACGCACAGTCACAAATAGAACCAAGTATAAATGCATGTACGACACGGAGGATGCATTTTACGTTTCACCTTCATTTTCTCCCTTCCTTTCACCAGTCTCCAGATTTTGTCTCGAGCATTCATCCGTATCTTTATAATATTTATCTGACTTTGGAGTTCAAGTCCGGTCTTTTCCTTTTCTTCTTCTCTCATACTTCTCCTTCTTACCCTACAATATGGTACTAAAAGTACGATGCATTTTTTCTCAGCTTGTCGCTTCATCTCATTGTTCTGCTTGTCACATACACAAAAAAGGGGAACCCGAGCACAAGAAAGATGTGCCACGACGACTGAACTCATGAAATAAAAAGGATGCGAGTTGTCTTATCTCTTTGTCTTTTTCTGCCTTTCATTGCCACAACCTTTTTATATCGTTTCCTACATTTACCCTTGTTAGGATTCTGTCAACTTCGATTCGAACGGAGGATCACATGAAACCTCGTCGTCGTCTCGTCACCCAACCAGTTGTCGAACAACCTTTTTATATCGTTTCCTACATTTACCCTTGTTAGGATTCTGTCAACTTCGATTCGAACGGAGGATCACATGAAACCTCGTCGTCGTCTCGTCACCAAACCAGTTGTCGTCTTCTTCTGGTTCCCATAATGTATTACATTACACAATACATGTGCATTCAAAATTCTTTCCGAAAACTTCCCTTTGTTATACATTCTTATGCAAAAGTGCAAATATTTCAGATTCCATGAACGATGACAAACACAGCGTATTATTATGGAAATTCACACAAAGCAAACAAAAATGGATGGATTGACACATTGGAATCAGCGCACATCAGCTTTGCACATTTGTATACTACACGTGCGGATGCTTCGTGTTTACATTTCTTGTCAACCTTTTCGGCAGTGACCTAAGGGCATTTTACCCACTGATTTGTTCCTAATGATGTAATGATGTTATTTTCGTATGATGAAAAGCCAACTTTGGCAGTGTTACAAGATTTGATACATCCCTATACTTCGAGACTTGAACTCGGTGCTCTCGTACGTCTAAAAAATTGTGGTGTGTTGGTGAGGGTTGGTAGTTTAATACGAATGCTTTTAATCTCAGGCCGTATCTTCACGTTACCATACGATATATTCTACTATACACACGATGCTATCGCACTATTCGCACTGTTATTGACCAATACTTATTTACAGTCGTGGATTTTCGCAATAAAATTTGGTTTGATGTGAAAACACAATATATAGGTAGATTATAAGGTAATTCACATCATTGAAAACCATCATCATGCCACACTACGGAAGATTGCTCTGTGAAAGGATCGATGTGTGTTTCTCTCGTTTGTCTGGTTACATAAAAGGTACGCGTTTCTAAGCAGAAAGCATACAAAAACTCATGCGGGTCTCGCATGTGTGTTCAACACATTAGTGTGTGTGTCTGGTATGCATGAGTACACCTCCAAAATGCGTCAGGAGTACAAAGTCTGTGTGAGTGTGTGTGAACTGTGAACCGCGGGGAAAGTTGGCACAAGCTCTAAGTGGATTGCATGGGGCACGGAAAGGAATCAACCCCTATGCTTTTCCAAAGGACTTTCACACACACAACTTTACCTTTGATTACAATCTAACATCAGAAGCAATGTAACCACAACAGTCGAATACATTTCATTTTCACACGTGGGATCAATTCTTTCACTCTCGCTAACACGATACTTTCTCAGCATGGGATGGTCACTGAAGAGCAACAACGACAACCGACAACAACAAGAACAATTCTCAAAACAGCTTAAAACAGAACTTGCCATTTGGAATTAGTTATTTCCTTCAACTTTCAATTGTGGAATTAAGTGAAATATAATATAATCCCTAGAAAATTATTTGAGGGCTCCAAATCCAATCAAAACGATAATGATGAGTCAAGAATGCTGCCGATCTCAATTAATCTTACAAGTTGGAATCTGAGAGTTGCTAGAAAGTGCTGGAAAAACCCTGCGAACCGTTGTGAAAAGTGAAAACCCAAACTTGGAACCTTGGAACACGGAGAACGGAGATAGTATGACATAACATAACAGTAACTTTGGTGTACGTTGAGGTCTAATTTATCTTGTCTATTGACCAGAAGTTGAACACAACAAGAGACCAACTTCCCGGTCGAAACCCAAGGTTAAGAGAATGTTGGAAAGTTTTTAGTTTTCCCTTCTTTTCTTGCACTTTTGGGAATCTTGTTGACCATCCATCCTGTTTTTGTGCTATGATACACACAGCTTGCTCTGAGTTAAGAAATAGACTCGCCGAAATAGTATTAAACCACAAAAGGCAATGTTCTGTTGTACGTTTTGAACGAGAGGAATCGATTTTGTCCAAAAAAGGCCTCCCTTTGAGACCGAATTGAGAAAGCGCTCTTTTTTTTCCTGCTGGACGTTCTCGACATCGTCGGTGTCGGGGTTGGAACTTGGAACTCATTTCCGTGCACGACGTTGTGTTGTAGACGAAGCATGCCTGTCCGTTCTATGAGCGTACAATTTGTTTCCTTTCCATTCCAATTGGGATGTGTGTGCATTCTCTTGTCAATCTGTGAGAGAAGGACTCGTTTAATAATCCCTTCGTCACATTTCGAGACTTGAAGGGAAACTGACTCAAGACATTTTTGCAATGTCACTTTCGAGAGAGAGGCGTGGAGGAGATGAGACAGAAAGTGACTTTGATTTGAGAGAGCAACCAAGTTAACGAGATCTGGGGAATTGGACGACCATTGCGGAGCTTAATGGGCCATGGGACGATGTGAGGATCCAATTCAAAATCCTTTCGGCTAACAACGCAGTGAAATCGTTTCATTGCTTTCTCTTAAGTTATCAGCTATATATCTCTACCGAATTCAATTTTTAAAGCAAAAAAAGACATTATGGATCATGAAATTACTCGCATGGTTCAACATTATATTCAGTTTTCAAATTGAAATGGTAAATGAAAAAACGTGGATTTTAAAGAATCCAATGCACACTATAGTTATCAGAATTTTGTTTGTAATTCCATGAATATTATAAGAACTCGTAATATTATTTATTATAGAACCATGTCTTTATTAATTGATCGGGAGGAACCATGGATCATGTGGTACATTCGTAGAATCCGAATCAAATTTTAATTCACCGATTTGAAGTGACTGCCTCGTCTACGTGCTCAGAATGAGAAGAGGAAGGAAACACAAACCCTTGTTCGGTTACTGTTACCACGAAGGACAAGCTGTGGAAAGTCATCAAGTCTTAATGAAGCCTGAAGTGTACGACAACTCCATACAGATTCCCAATAGGCTTCATTTATAGTGTACGTATAATAACGTTGGCTGAGAAAACTTGTTCCTTTTCGCGTTCGTTGTACAATGTCAACTCGCACAAAAGCAATCCAACAGCATGACTTGGCTCTCCTTCCCTATTCCTTCTAACAGAGACTCATTTTAGGGGAAATCAGTTGGGAACAATATGCAACCGCAAAGGATGATTCCCAATTGTACTTTCACTAGCATCCGGCCCTTCCATCTCGTCTCTGTTTGCTTTTGTCCCTTCATCAAAAGCCAACATGACAACCGGGACTACTAATCTTAATGAATGCTTAATTCACAGTCTGGTGGTCCAGTCGTCCTTTTGAGACCTCATCTGCACAACTACCTGTGCTAATTTTAGTTTGAGCTCTACCAAACTTACATAGTTCATCCATTCCTATTGTATGTAGCATTGCGTTTAATTTCCATTGATGTAAACAGTGTCGTGTCGACAAACAAGTATACAAAACGGTGTCGACAAAATCCCTATCTCACTATACACACTAAATTGTACATACTGTGCTTACAGCTTAGCGTTTCTCCGATAAAGATTAAGTCACGACATTAGGACTTTGAGGACAAGGAAAATGTTTCCGGATGCAAAATGCAAATGTCAACAAACTTTACACAAAATGGATTATACTTTGAGATTCCTACTCGAAACTCGAAAGTCAGGTTCGTCTATTTCATAATTTCATGTCGCGGTTGACGATTATCTTCAAAATACAAAAGGTAAGCTATAAAATGAAATAGTAATGCATAAACAAAGGAAAGACTTTAAGGCTCATTGACGTAATTTCCTAAAAATGCACCGCATCACATAATCACAGCAAACTCACAACATTGAGAAAAGCAACTCGAAATGGCAACAGCAGAGAGCCCAACACGTCTGATATTGTCAGTCAGCCGAGTTCATAGTGCTTTTGGTGCGTGTAAGTTTACAGAGACTCATCCCCGTGGGCTTGAAACCTCTAATGACTTGCAGAGTCAGTCGTCTGTTGGGATGAGCTTATCATTTAATATTCCCACTGATAATGTAGATGAATGTGTTTGGTATAGTACAAAGGTCTTCCGCACATTGAACATCTCCATAGGCCTTTTATGGATCAATAAGTCTAGCTTGTGTGTCTACGTCTGTCATTATCTGAAACCTTTTACTACCTCTTCCTCTTGTATTATGAATGAATACTTGCTGCTTGCATAGACTAATGGTTTTGACCGTAACCGTAGTCGTTGTCGTTGGCATTTTCCTTGTTACGTTGTTGCACGCACTTATTAGTGCTTGGGTTGGGCTTTTGATCGCTACTCGCTACTTTGTGAACTTGGCGAACACGTCCTCCCACCAAATGTAAACATTATGTATTGCCTTTATTTTTAGTTGGATCCTCACGAAAAATCGAAGCGAGTGCTAACAAAGAAATCCCTTACGTAGGATAACAATAATGACATCAAGTGTACTCGTCAGAAACCTTGCTCACACTACCAGCACTCAAAATTCTCCCTCTTTCAAATAAAAATGAGATTTTCAAAACTACATATTTTAAAAATATATATACGAGTTAACCGAGTATTCTAAACGCATTCAAGTTTCAACGTCTCGGTATATATGGATTAAAAGTCATAAAACATATTAATCCTTTATTATTTTAGGAGATTTGCATTTGAGAGTCTGAGCTTCGTACAATTCGGACTGTTCCACAGATTCGAGATCCTGTTTCACTAAACTGGATAAAAACTCCACTCTCTCTAATCTCTTGTAATATCCATTCATGATTCCTTAATTGATCATTAATTTCCGATACACTGAACCTTTTCACCGAGTTGAAAATTGTTGAAAGCACGCATTTTTCCACTGGCAGCTAAAAAGCTAAACCACCCAATGAGTCAATTCCAATTCAAACTCTAGAATTGATATGCACGCATTGTTTTCATGAAACTAGATATTTCCCCTTTTATTGCGCACTCACCCATTTTAACATGTGGAACAGTCGAACCTATTAAAATCCAAAGCATTTTTTTCAAGTTCCTTACTATACAAGTTTACGATGATATTCATCATTCCTTGAAGGTTCCTGCATACTTATTTTGGCTCCGGTACACGTGTAAGCTTTTGAAAACACACGAATGTTATTGAAAGAAGGGAGCATTTGAATGGTTCCGAAGCATATTATATTTACCCGACACCCATTGTGATTTCATTGGAATGGAATATTGGCTAGGGATGAGAGAAGAAAGTTTTGGAACCGTCATCGTACGTACAATGAGAGTCACGTTCACCTTCTCCTGTTATGCGTTTTTCCAGCCTTAACGTTGTCGAATCACCTTTTTATTCGATACGTGTGTTTGGGGACAATCGATACGTTCAATTCAAGTCCTTCAAGTCTTATGCTCAGAGCCAAGACATCCCTTGTGTTATGTTATGATTATATTGTGTTTTTCTACAAGGGCTTCTTCTTCTTTACTCCTCAAAATAGACTTTTTGGTGGGTAAACAGTGAATTGGTTTCAAGTTTCCAGTGTTTGCGGAGTAACGATTTTTGGAGTATGGAGTATGGAGTATGGAGTAGTTTTTAAAAATCGGGGAGTATGGAGTAAGGAGTAAGGAGTACTCGAAGTGGAGTATGGAGTAGGAGTAGGAGTACTACTCCGGAGTAAAGTTGGAGTAAGGAGTACTTTATAATGGAACCTTACAAAATCCCTAACATTTTCATCGAAACCATAGATTTTTAAAGCGTCGCTTCACATTCTTATAGCTTTGATGATGTTTTGTGTGTCGTATTGACGTTGTTCACTTAAAATACTGCAACTTTCCGGCACGTATAAGATAACCAGACACCTCAAACAGGCAGGTTTTCCACTTTTGGATACATTTTACAAGAAAAATAGTGAGAAACTCCCGCGTTACTCCGGAGTAATGGAGTAACGTGACATGGAGTCTGGAGTATGGAGTATGGAGTACCTGAATTTTGGCGTATGGAGTAAGGAGTAAGGAGTAATACTCCATACTCCATACTCCTACTCCTTACTCCGGAGTAAACTCCCGCAAACACTGCAAGTTTCAATAGGATTTCAATATGGGCTCAAACAAGCTCCAAATGTAATATAATATGTATTTTAAATTTTAACGAAAGACGCAAGCAAAAGCAAGATTCAAAGAGGCACAGAAACTGAGCTCAAATTGTCAACTACTCAACCGCCTCATCCGCATCCGTCCTAATAATGATCCTAACCAATAACTGATTTGTTGTAGTTAATTTTNCCTGAATTACGTCTCAGATAGAGCTGATCCGTTGCTCAAAATCTCAAACTTGAGATCCGAGGCTTGGTGAATTTGGCTCCAGATTGTCAACTACTCAACCGCCTCATCCGCATCTGTCCTAATAATGATCGTAACCAATAACTGATTTGTTGTAGTTAATTTTCCGCAAGAACTAAAACATATATTATTTAATAACAGTGGAATTTAAATTAAGGATATTAGGCAATATTGCGACATTACTGAGAACAGTAAACCGTACCTGTCGTGACAAATGTGACAAACAATGATGCTCCAATTCATTAGCACTTCACTGGAGTATGAGTTTTAAGATTTTGATCCTAATCTGCTTGTCCGGTCTCGTCTCCACTTTAATTTATGCGTCGTTGCAATTTTAAGTTGCAAGTGTAATTCAATATAAACGTGCAAAAAGAAATAACAGGTTCGTTAGTGCCCCAAGCACCAATACAATTTATTTTCGTAATTTATTGTTTCAATGATGATAATTTGCGTACAAAATTTGCTTTGACGCACACACAGAAACGTCATAAACTGTCGTAAAGTGACACAACGTGAAATAGAAAACACGTACTTGAATATTACAAAGATATCAAAGGGAGAGTAAAAATTGGTGCAGATTTATGTTCATTGGGATGCGAGAGGATGTCTTGCTTTTCCATCTGGTCTCAAGAAATAAAAGAGTTAAAGGATTCGGGCACGTTTGCGACACACGAGGCAGAAAGAAACGGCTAGGCCAAGAGTGAAAGTGCAACTGGAGTCTTCGGAGGAAAAGAAGGGGAAGACAAATTCGGATTTGGATTCGTTCCCTCGCCCCAGCTTTCGGTTTTTGGGCTTCAGTGGTGATGCCGTGGTGGTGAAACTGAAGTCGCAAGCAAAAGCTCACTCCTTTTCTCTGCAGCCCCTTCATGAGAACACACGATAGAGAAAGCTCGCTCATGCTGACTTTGCTTGCTTTCCCGCTACTCTACAACTCTACTAGTCCCTACTTACTTGCTGTACTTGCTTCCTACTGCAGTTCTTTCTCCGTGCCAAAAGCCAAAACCAAACCTGTGTTAAGTCCAACTGTGCGCAGTAGATGTAAACTTAAATGCCTCATGCCCAAGTACACTCAAGTTGTTCAATGTTACTAGAGCATTCCTCTATATAGTGATGCAATTCAGTTTCAACACAGTCTCACAATTTTCCAGTACTAAACATAAAGGAAGCAAAATTCAAAGGAAAAATAAACCCTTATACTACACCATGGACTTTTACTAGTTGCAGAAAACTCATTCTTGCTGCCGATGGAACCGTCTATTACTCTTGAGCTTACCTTGAGAAAGCCAAGCCAATGTTTCAAAGTGCCAGAGAGAGACTCTTTCCAACAACCCATGGAGAATACGAGAGAAAAAGATTCTTATTCCTTTAGGCTTGGTCGCATGGAACGGTTCACTGTCAGAATTACAATTGCCTTCCGCATACAGTCAAGTCAAGTCCACCTTTTTGGAAAACCGATTGCTTTTAACAACCTATAAGAACTGATACTCATTCTGAGCAATATGTACATAGCATGCATGTAAAATGCAATCCTCTAATTTAATGCTTTTGAAATGAAATGATATAGCACAAATCGTACAAATGTCTTCTATTTTACCTACATCCATAAGATAGAAGATGGGTGGAACCGTGGAAGGTGGAATAAAATGAATAAAATGAATAGAATGTTCGCAGTTCGAACTTCGACAATACATTCATTCGGCAGTAAGTTGACGACTTACATTGTACAGGTAAAATGAGACAAGCCGATAGCACACGTCATAAGAATCTTGCGTTTAGAAAAGTTCGTTCCCCTCTCTTATTCTACATGATTATCAATTATAGTAGGACGATGCTTTTTGTCTGATAGTACCTGATTATCGGAAAGAGCACGTCATTTCAATACGTCCCAACAACGTCTCAAGTTACCTTCAACTCTGCATTTGAATGATTAATGATAAGACGCTCAAAGTCCTACTGAGACTTTCAGTTCTGTGTCTTTTGTCCTCGGTTCCATCCCAGTTGCTCGTACCGCACTCAAGTTCAAGGAAGTAGGCGTAACATTTTTGTATTCTTTGTACGGCCATTTTAAAATTTTTTTTACAAAATGGCAAACTTTTTGCAACTGTCTGCATTGGTTCAAGCAATAGTAAATTTTTCGTTTATGACGTTGGATAAAATCGAATTAGTGGCCAACAAGGGAATTCAAGCCGTTGACTCTGAAAAGTGTTTGGATGAAGGTATGTAAATTTTTTGACAATAATTGTTACATGTAAATCGTACTCGTACAGCTTTTCTAACAACTGAGAAATTTTGAAAACTGAGTGTAAACGTAAACATACATATCCTAATATGATGAAATTGTAGATTGGCATTACGCTTTAACTCAATTAACTCTATTTTTATACTCTCGCGTGCGTGCTTTTCGCAGATGGAAGGCATTTCTGATCTGTACTATGTTTTCTGTTACTCTGCATGTGTGCATGTCTCGCATGATTATAATAATTAGTATTTAAATATGAAATCCACAGTGTACACAAATGAAGGGCGAGAGAAACGTCTCAAATTACTTTTGGGCATTGGTTTAGGCGGTTCATCACAGGTCGAGAAGGGAGATGAGAATTCCACTGCGACCAAAGCATCGACACCAGTGGTCAAACCCCCATTTTATGCTCGAATCATCATTTTGTCTGCTACCATCACTGTGAGTTTAAAAGTTCAAAATGTAAAGTACTTATCGTAGTCCTCTAATATTGTCAACATGGAAATTGCAGTTGACTGTAACCAGCTTTATAAAAACGAGACTCCACAATGTGGTACATCAACGGTTTGGTCTAAAATGCTCATCAGAGGAATGTCTTAACGAGGAAAAGGAAAGCAGAACAATTGTAAGTGTAATCTGAAGAACGGAACTATAAATCGACTATCAAAACTCATAAAACTATAGACAATGAATTAAAGTATAGTATCATAAATTATAATTCATAATTTTAATTTGTCGAAAAAGCTATCTCCAAAAAAGCGGATTTCGAAAAGCCATCAGAAACATCAAACCACTTGGTATAATCCGACTACTTGGTTGAATTTGGTTCGCACTAAAGACGCTTCTTCCAATACTACTAATCCAACCCTCGAAATTCCTTCCGGTCAAGAAGGCAATAATGCACAATCTAACTCTCCTTTGAACATATCACAGGTAAAATTACTAATTACTATTCTAATTTTTTAATAACGTTTAATTAATAATGCATTACCGTTACCACCTACGAAACACTTTGTAACTATACTTCATTGAATTTCATATCTTTATTAAAAGACTTTAGAAAAAAGAAAGCGGTCGACTACTCCTCCATCTGATACGGTTGAAACTGAGGAGACGGGATCATCAGCGAACGAGTCTCATTCTTTTTCAGCCGGAAATCAAAACTTGAAAGAATTCCTATGCGACGCTCCAATTGAAGATGAAAATGACA
>JABASF010000868.1:0-30065 GCA_019776145.1 Harlomillsia oculata
GCAAAAGTATAGTTGTTCTGTTGTTCAACTGTTCATCTCAAGATCTTACCTGAGCTCGACCCCAAAATCCAGTTTTGTAATAGTTGGGATCCCGTGGTAAAGAACAAGCATTCAAAATATTTGTGATTCTTGCCATGACTAAATCCACGTCCATCAACGGCAACATTTTCTACAATAAAAGCAAAATCAATAGAGTCGTATTTAGAAATGAATGCATAATTCATTCAAATGCCATCATAATTTTTTTACATCATTTAAACGCGGAATCGGTGTCTTCTCGGACGAAATTTTCCTGCGCTTCACTCGCTTCTTGGGCATTTCATTAGCATCATACAATTGCTCACTAAGACAGTCAGTGTCTTCATTGACAACGCCTAATCCACAAAGCATCTTGAGTAGTGACGCCAAACAATCTTGTTTCCATTCGCTCCAGTCCCCGCCTTCTATAGACTCTAACACTCCTGTAAGGACCAAGTCATAGAGATAGAACATTAAAAACTGAAATTCATTAATTTTAATAGTTTAAACTTAAGCATAACTTTAATTATTAAAAGTGGTAAAGGGCAAAACGAACCTGAGGCAAAAATATCGAATAGATGCCGAAGGCCTCCAAATTCTATGAATTTTTGCTTCCAAGCACCTTCAGCAGACTCTTTATTCTCATCATAAGTTACCTATTGAAATAAATATAACCATTCACACCCGATTTCAAGTGTACAGATATTATCCGATTCACATAATTCAAATACTCAGACGAAACTTACTTCTTTAACAGAACTATGTTTAATTGACGTATTTTTCACTAAAGCTTCTACAATGTATAAAGAATACATCAACTTCTGCGGAGACTCTGGGTTTAACAGACTATGAAAGGAATTTGCATCCGACTTCAAATGCGTGAACCCAGCATGAATCACGGGATTCGTCGGTAATAGCATCAGAATGTCCCAAACTCGACGTGAAAGCAATTGCGCTTTCGTATGTGGTAAACAACCCTGACAAATAAATACCCAACATTATACATCGTATTATCGTATACGTAGAAATAACGGCAAGTAGCAGTTTCATTTGAAATGACTTACTCGGATACGATCAGGAATTTTGATAGATGACAATGACTGCATGAGGGAAAACAATTGCTCAAAATACTGCGGCTGCAGTAACAATGTCACTGGAAGTTTGTCTCTCGGTGGAGGTGGCAAGGACGATGAATACTCAATTGCATCTTTCTTCTTCTGGGGCCGCGAAGCACCCATTGATACATAAACAGTCTGTACACAATAATCATCGCCAATTTTTAGTTACATTTATTTTAACGATTAAAACTATATACGCTTTATGAGACATTTCTGCTTTGTTCTAACCTGCATATCTTTCACCGGAACATCACCTAAAGTTTTCTCGTCGTATTCTGCCGATAATTCAATACCTTGCGTTATCATTCGAATAGGACCTTCAGTTAGCAAAGATCCAAGAACCGGTGTTGACGATGTCTTTTCCAGAGCCAAATTTCCCTAATTGATTAATTGAATATTAAATGGTTATATCATTTCATTCTTAAATCGATGAACTTAAAGGCCGCTGGTTTAGTACCAACCTGAACTTTCTCCCACCACTTGACAACTTCAGCCCGAAGATCAGCAACGTAGTCTGAAGAAAGCAATTCCAATGTGATCTAATGGGATCAAGATCCAAATGAGTTAAGGTTTTTCTTTTAAAACTTAGAACACCAATGAAAAACTTTTAGGGTAAGTCACCTTTTCGACATCGAAACTTCGAACCTTTTCATGATACCCCGCAGGTTGAATGTTGACTCGAATAAGAACAGAGCCTCGATCACCCACTAAATGGGCATGACTTCCGACGCCTCGACCTTCAATCAACCACTTCCTTAAGTGGTACGCATACCTTCAACAACAAAATGAGCAATGATATTAACTAAATAGCTACTCAATGAAAACATGTCATACTCATAAGTCAAAACTGTTATGAACCTCTGCCGGAATGTTTCCAAGTGCGTCTTTAACAGTACGAGAGCACGCTGAATTCTTAACAATGGTCCTTCATCTGAAGGACCGCAATGTGTTAATTCTTCAGTTCCTTCTGTCAAGTAGGACATGCATCTTTCCACAAACTCTTCCTCTTTTTCCAATTGTCTCCCAATGTAGTAGCCATTCAAATACTGAATGGCCGCCATACTCACTTCTGCATATTTAAATTAATGTAATCAGTATCATTCAACCATTGAAATGTCGCGTTTTATTTTAATCAAATCAACCATGTAAAGTGGCTAACTGAACAAACCTCTGCTATTGGCACAAAGTGCAATTTTCCAGAGATAGTTCATGCTCGCTGCTACAGCTTCAACTCCTTGTTCGTCACATATTTGAGCGACACTGCAGAGCTGCTGGAACAAAGCCAATCCATGTTGAGTGATAGTTTCAGGCGGTAAAGATGGTAGCTTCTTGGTGAAAATGTGTCGAAAGGATTCCAGGGACAACGCATGCTGGTCCCTCATACGGACTTGATTAGTGAGCCAAACAAACAAGTCTTCCGAGGATCGAAAATCTGTAGCTAGGCATTCCCAAAGCTCGTCCACATGGTCAATTGATAATCTGCAATAAAAAGGTAATAGTAATAGTAAATAGGTCTAAACCTGACCTGAGCACGACGACGGGAAACAATGCCAAGTGAATTTAAACTTGAGATTTGAAAGTACCGGAAATCTTCTGGGGATCCCATAGATGAGAAAATGACACTAAGAAACTCAAACCGCACTTGAACATGAGCCTGATACGGAAATGGTGAAGGTGAATCTTCCTCCTTGCACTGTTTCAAATTCGCGAAGAACTTTTGAAGCATGCCATGCTCAGTGTCGGCCCACAAAGTCACTTGATGAATGTCACCAGCGATACGTAACTGAGGTTGAAACGATGTGATCAGTTTAGGTAGCAGTCGAAGAGATATAACAACGGATCGATTATTCGAAATATTTTGCAAACATCCTTCAATGAATTTGAATTTAATCAACTTATCAGTGCTGAAACACAGAAGATTGGTCAAAGCTTTTTGAGCTTCATTAGCTAAACCTTCTGGTAACAAAACCTGAAACCGGACAAAAGTTACAATTATTAAAAAATTTCACGTTTAAAATTTTTTAAATGGGGATTCGAAATTCAATTGATCATTAAAAATAACTCACAATTTTATCATCTTGAAGTAGATCCCAGAGTAAGGTTTCTCCGGGGTTGCAAACATTTTCAACTTTAAAGTTGAATCCAAATGAATTGAATTTCTTACGACGGTTAAAAGTTCGAATTGGACGGCTAAAAAGTGGTGCACCAGCAAACCGCAGCTGTGGCACAGTCCAATTAGAGTTATAATAAGATCCCTGCACTGCTTATCCAAAATATTTATTCGTAAAAAGGGGGTTTACCTGAGTTCTCGTAGCCAGCTCCACAAGCTGATTCTGAGTAAAAGACTGCATGATGTCTTCATCACAATTGGAGTCTTCTCCATCAAAATCAGCCATGTTCTTTTCAGACTTGGTGCTCATTCTGCTGGAATAGCTGCCATCGCTAGCCTCCAGATCTTGAGGACTCACAAAGTCTGGGATTGCAGAAGCTGAATCCGTCATTTGAACTAAATTACTTAATTCATTAATGACGGCAGTGGGTTCCATTTCAGAAGATCGTATCGAACTTGTATTAAGTATTTCTAATTCTCCAGATTCTTTATTTGAAGACTGATTGGGATTGACATTTTCATCATTCACAGCGACAGGCGTTGCTTTCTCCGAAGGAATCTTTACATTTTCGTTTCCCGTGCTTTGGACTTTCTTGCGTCTCAGGACTTTTCTCTTTGACTTCAATTTCGGCGTTTCTTCGTTTCCAGAACGCTCAGCGTCTGCATCAGAGTCCGAATGTGTTTCAATGTAACCAGAAGAACTGACTTGAACATTTTCATCCGGATCGTCAGACTTGGATGTTCCGGGCCCGCTGAGGGAATCATCATCTGAGGAATCCAAATTTGGCGATACCTTGCACAAGTGCCCAGATTTAAACATATGACAAACTGGAGTTGATGACAATCGAATGTCGGAAAGCGGAGTCTGGTTCACAGACGCAATCAGTCTCGGGATCTACACCAAATGAATATAAAACAATTTACAACTAATGTAACACCTTAGACGAGCAAACTGAAACAAATGAGAGTAAGATTTGACTCCGTTACCTGAATTTCATCATCGGAATGACTTGCTTCCATACTTATCGAATTTTCACTAGAACTAAGCTCAATTATACGAGCTCTACTTCGACGCTTAATTTTGGATGTGAGATTTTTGGAAGAATTTTCTAAAGCAGCAACAGCAGCGTTAGTCCAAATGAATTTTATGAGGGCTGACGCAAGATACAAACTCTGAATCACAAAATCAATCAATGAAGTATAATCAAACCTGTGTGGGCAATAACAAATCAGTTGCAGTCAGAATTGCAAAACGAACCTGTTCCGTGTGATCCTTGGCCTCCAGTTTCCACAGAAGAGAATGCAAATGAACAACCGGACTGGGCTCCATGTTACAAATAAGTGACGACAAAATGTCGTAAACTTGTTTTGCACAATGTTTCAGTTGCGCTGCTTGCCAAATAATATCTATATGCTCATTCGTGATTTTGCCTTCCATTGCCAAAAACGACAGAATAGGATGGCTAAGCTTGATGACCTGGAGCACATCAAAAATCAAAATTAAACTGCAATTGGTCATTTATATATAAATAATATAAAATAATACATATCGTAGATCAAAAGGATTAGCTCACCTCAACATGAAGATTTGGTCCAAAAATATGCTGAATGATTTGGTTTTCGAGCAACCATTGACTCAGTTGCTGCTCTAATTGAGCAGAATCTAAAATGTGCTCGGAATTCAGCAGTTCATTGACTAAATTAATGTGACTATTAATTTCATTCACTCCGGCTAATCTCATGGTTAGCGTCGTACTCAGAAAGTATTTGAAAGCCAACATGAGGCCATCACGATCAAACGTCATGTGAGCATCCACAGGATCTTTCACTGAGCTCCATATGTACTCTAAAAACATTTAAACGATAATCGATAATAATTCTAAACGAAATACCAAAATTACTATTACATGATGTCACCATGTCACGAATCAAAGTCTCAATAAACAAACATTTATAATTACCTGCCATATTTTTAGCTGACGGGGTCTTGAGTTCAGTGTCCACCAATTTGCACATATAATCCAGAGTTTTTCCCCTGATCGGTACGTACATTCTTAGAAGCGATTGGAAATTCAACCACGTTTTTATATTCGTGGCCATCGACACAAGAATGTTTGCATGATGTAATGGTAACGTCAAGGGAGTATGGTCATCGAAAGCTCGAGCCACACATTCCAGCCCTTCGTTCTACAAACGTTCACAATACAATAAATAATGCTCGTCAACGTCAACTCATCATCGTTATTTTACTACCAAACGTTCACCATTCGCATTCGCGTTCACGGCATTACTACATACGAAGTAAAAATGTTCAAGTGGAATTGAAATACAACATACCTTGCAAAAAAGTGAAACATTTCGAAACAAATAAGGGGAAGCTTCTGGTTCATTTACTTCGCAAATCTGGCTCAAAATTTGAATTTCTTGATGTGAAACTTCTTCCGTTTTCATTTGCGCATGCTGCTGTTTATAAGCAACATAAGTTGGAAAACTATTTAAGAAGATTTTCGAAACAAAGTGCACTAATTTATCTTTGTCTTCAATATCCCAAATCGGCTTAGGACGATCAGCTGGAGGAGGTGCTTCACCTTTAGCCTCCGGTACGAATCGGTAACTTTTAATAATTTCGATTGAAACTAAAATTAAAACTTGTAACGCCCAATTGAATCTTTCGAAATTTTTGGGATCTCTGAAACAACAAGAGCACTGTCGTTGAGTCCATGACTGAGTGAACAACAAAATCGTTTCAATTTCCTCCTTCGTAATATTCACATCACTCCATTTCGTTAAAACATTTCGCTTCCCGTCATCTAAATTAGTATACAAATGAAACGTCACATTTTCATGCAAAGTGCAACTTGATTAACGAAACCACCGATATTTGTTGTGATTACTCACATGACTGCAACAGAGACGTAAATTCCATACAACATTCACAGATCTTTCCGTTCCCCATTACACCTGTACAAAACAATCCTTTATTCTTCACGAACTTCAAATCGCGGCTAATTTTCGGTTAAAAAACGAGGTAATTACTCATTTTACATGAAAAAGCTTATAAAAGTAACGGCTAAATCACACACAATTCTTACCGACTGTTTATTTACATTCGCTTGTAACAAGTGTGAAGTGTCCAGCTGATACAATTAGCATTCATAATACCTACTCTACACCACAAGTAATCTTATCAGTAATTCACACTGCTTGATGATTGGAGTTTAACAAAGTCGACAAAATGCAAAACACGAACAAACTTGTAAAACTTGAGTGTCAGTCAGTCTTTTGGAGTTAATAAACAGAAAAGAATGATGAATGTTGATGAAAAAAATGTTGCTCTTAAAATATAGGATGCCAACATAAAATAACAATGGTCGTCATTACTTCCCCGTCACCAGCTAAGCTAATTAATTTTTAATTATTATTGTAATAGTAGTAGCAATTCAAAGACGTTAAGTCACTGCGCGGCGGAGATCATGTCAAAGTTGTCAACGACGCAACACAACGCAGCACAAGCATAGCACAGGCAGAGCTGAGCAGAGAATCACCTTTTTTAACCTTCTTCTCTTGCATTGCATTCCTTATTGCTTTTGCTTTTCCATTGCTTTGGCTATCCATTCAAGATTCAATTCAATCCATTTGCTTTGGCTAGCTCCGTTTTCTCCTCAGCAATGCCCTCAATGGATCAAATCTTGGCTCCAAACAGCTCAGAAAATCCAGCCAACAGCCCAACAACAATGTCCTCATCACGTCGCATCTGTCCGCGTAATCTTTCAATTCAAATCCACATTCAATGCAACATGCAACCATAATTTGCATTACACCTGTAATCATCTCCTTTCTCTGTGGAATCCAATTTAATTAACTGAGTTGTGATAGAATGTTGTATTTAGTCGGTCTCGGGTTGGGGGACCCGGATGATATTACTCTCAAAGGTTTCAACATAGTCAAAACCTGCCAATGGATTTATTTAGAAGCCTACACTTCTTTTTTGTGTGGCTCTTGTCTGGGCGATCCTCAATCGGCTCTCAAACTATTGGTATTTCAAAATTTGATTCAAGTTGTATAAAACTCTATTAACAGTGCAAAGTAAAGCGAATTGATTTTGTTAATTTTGTTAGGAAGAACGATTTGGAAAGGAAGTCATCTTAGCGGATCGTGAACTAGTGGAACAGGGTGCTGATGAAATGCTGGAGAAAGCAAAGACTGAAAATGTCGCCTTCCTTGTTGTGGGTGATCCCTTTGGTGCGACAACACACACTGACCTCGTGCTACGTGCAAAAACCTTTGGAGTTGACGTTCAGGTCATTCATAATGCTTCTATTATGAATGCTGTTGGGGCTTGTGGTCTTCAGGTGACTTTCACCGCTTTCACTCTTATTTTATAGTTCAGTGCCATTTGATTTTTTATTTGCATTTGGATTTATTGAGGCTTTTTCTTACAGTTATACAGTTTTGGCGAGACAGTTTCCATTCCGTTCTGGACAGATACTTGGAGACCGACAAGTTTTTTGGATAAGATTTTAGAAAACAAGTGCCGTGGGCTTCATACGCTTTGTCTTTTAGGTACGCCTACGCCGTTAAAGACTTTTTTAAATGAAAAATTACGTTTAATGTTTAATGATCCTTCATGCTAAAGTTGTGATTGTGAATATCAAGTTTGTTATGTGATGCTTTTAGATATCAAAATGAAGGAACCGAATTTAGAATGCATGATGAAAGGAAAGATTAAATACGACCCACCTCGATTCATGACAGTGGCCCAAGCAGCTACTCAACTTTTGGAAGCTATTAAAGAGAAGCAATCTTGTGATGATGGCAGTGGCACTCCTAATACAATTCAAATTGATTCCGATGATTTGTCAATTGGGATTGCTCGTTTAGGGACCAACAGCCAGAAACTTGTAGCGTGCTCACTTTCTGAAATGAGTGGCTGTGATTTAGGGCCACCCCTCCATTCTCTTGTGATATGTGGAAAGATGCATCCATTAGAGCTTGATTTTGTGAACATGTTCAAGTTAGGATTGTGACAAGACAAGAGATTCCAATAAAACTCATTAAGAACACCTTTGATGTGAGCGTTAAAATCTTATACAACAAACTTGCTTTATTATATAATAATTTATAAGTTCTTCTGTAGCCGTTGACGCTGCTGTATCTGTATACATTACATCACATTCACAAGAGCGAAAAAGTATTCTCTGTAATTGTATGTGTCAGCCACGAGTCGGCGTCATTTCATAATGCAATTATGCAATTCATAAATCACCATTTTCCTAGTAAATTGTAACAATAACTTAAAGAGGATAGGAAACTGCAAGGACAAGAAGGATACTTTGGGAGTCGACTATTGTGCTGCTGCATTATTAGAAAATCGCTGCAGTCTTCTCTTTCTTAATTCATCTACCGACGACGATGAAGCATTCTGCTCATCGTTAGAATGTGAGGTCGATGTCGAAGTTGAAGCTTCTGGTGAGTGTTCTCTTGAGGGAGTTGATCTTGAGTTATTGGCATTGGCATGCGAAGGACCCGGTTTCGGTTCCTCCATTTCCGTTTGATTGGCATTGGATGAAGATGCTGTGGGTTCAGGTTGAGGTTCGGGGCTGTAAGTACGAGTACAACAAAACAATATTATACATTACAATAATAATAATTACGGAATTATGAACTAATCGCACTCAGAAACTACCTTACCTTAGAGAAGAACTAACGATAGCATACTGCTGCATCTGCACAACGGCGGAATCGAGTAAAATCTGAATATTTCGAAGAGCCTGAAGACGAGCTTCGATATGTTCTCGGGTATTCCCTTCCATTCTTCGTAACTCGTCATCAGTCAAACCCGTAGTTTGAATTAAAGGAGGGGGTGGGGGAACTATACACGTATAACATGAAATAAGTTCATTTTGTTAACAAAAACAAAACATAAATCATGAATGTCATGCAACCAGAAATAAGTATAGCTTACTAAGAGGGATGTATGGCATGGGTGGAAACGCAAATTGCTGATATTGCGCATTTGGATCGGTTGATCGCCGATCATTGCCATTACGATTAGCATCAGATGCCGATGGTCCTCCGTCCGGTAATCCTGGACCACCGCCGTTTTGCTGGTTAGGAAGGTTCTGCCCTCCCAGATTGTCACCTTCTGCAATCACAAATTCAAATAATATAATGTCGGCGATGCTTTCCAACAATGCCATTTCGTTACGCTTCACAAATGTAATCATCATTATTATTGTAATACCATTCGGTTGTTGTGCTTGTGCCCAAGGTGGAATTCCTCCCCACATGTTAAAGTGTGGAGCAACTCCAGCTCCGTCTTGACGGAAAAATGGAGCTTGACCCTGGAATTGATTGAAACCGGGGGGAGGTGCGTTATTTTCGTTCCGCGCACCTGCTGCAGTTGTTGGGGGTGGCACCCGAAGTACATTCAGACGACAAGTTGGACAAGTTTGTTGACGTTGAAACCACGATCGCAAGCACGACACATGGAAAATGTGATTGCATGGTAATCTCTTTGCTCCTATGAATATAAAATCATACATTGGAAAAATGACTCAGAAAAGTCTAAAAGCAAGTGATTACAAAATAGTAAAACCTCCAGTCATTTCTTCTCTGCAAATAATACAGACATTGTCGGTTGCAGCGAGCTCTTCCCTTGTCACATCCGGATACAAATTGTTCATATTATTTATGGCCCTTCTTGACATTATGACATCATTCAAAGCCTTTTTGAAGGACCTTCAATACAAGACAAAGGTTCAAATTCAAACATTAAAATTACAGACCATTGGCGATTCAAGAATGAAGAATCCAAATATAATTACACGACAGCAATAAAACAAAAAATGGTACTCGTACCTTAAAGCCAAATAAGTTGGTCTCAGAGCAAACAAGGGGAGAGTGTAAATGCGAACCATAATGATAACGAAAATTAAATAAAGAATAACTTTAAACAGTCCTGGAAAGACAAACATAGTAATTAAGTCGACCATTTACGATAAGTCAGATTAGATGATAATGAATATCGGAATCGAAACCGGACGTCGAACTTACCAATGACGACTTCAGTATGGAGTACATAAACCGCTTTGTTCTCCCATGGTGTGTCATTTTGCATATCAATGAGATGAAAAATGTATTTAGCAAAGGTATTCATTACAATAGTCGCAAGAATTGCGTACTCAAAACCAAAGACTAGTTGAACAGAAGCACCCTTCGTTATAGTGGACTGATACGCAACGTTGACGAAATATGCGTCCAGAACCAAAAGTAAGGTCAAAAGACTTAGGACTCGAACATGAAATACGCCTGTGATCACGGGACTTCTTTCCATCTACAATCGAATATAATCAATACCATACCATTAGTACATAAATACAATCGAATGGCAAATCTAGTGTCTTTACTCTTTACATAATCAACTCGGTCTTCAGCCAGCCAATGGAACGACTTCAAAAATAACAGAAGAGTAAAGAGAGCCAAGAACTTTGGACTGAAATCATCTCGAAAGACTGTGAAAGCAAGACAAGTTTCCGTCACTGCATACCACGATCTCTCCACCAGATGCTGCAAACACAAAAAAAACATAACAATGATGAGTGAGGAGTGAGGACCCAAGAGAGAAGTCTACTCTAAAATCTAATTCGGATTAGATGAGCCTTACCTCAAATTCCGCCGTACGCAACTGACCGAAGAAAACTTTTCTAAAGAATTTAGCCATTAGAACGACGAATAACAATGCTTGAGCATAAACCACCTACAATTATAACAAGTTAATTTTTCATTTTCTAGTTAGTACATCAAAAAACAATTTAGGAAATAATGGAAATAAGCATATTGTCATATTGTGCATATAGTATATTATGCATTACTCACCGCCATGCTGGGTTTTGATTTGGTAATGTATACAACAGTAGGATAAAATTGCTTCTTTTGATAGAATGCATTTCCGACAACCAGTGATGTCAGAGCTGCACTGGCCACAACCCATAAACTCCAACGTGCCCACCACATTCTGCATAAATTCCGTTACGCTACTCAATTCAACTTCCTCTTGAAGATTCGCTTCAGCTCGTACCTCCAGGCTCCAACTCCAGTGGAAAAGATGTCACGTCACCGGTCGGGTTGTCTTTGTACAGTCCCGAATCTCATGTATAAGTATTATCTATGACTATGACTAGTCTCATGTAACTACTCTTGACGGCCACACGAAAGACCTGTCAAAAATCAATAGCGTAGATGAAACACCACGGAAGAGAAGGTCAAGTCAAGAGGTCAAAATAACTTACCACACCACTGTTCAATCCTTAAAATAGAGTAGTGGAGCAACGTGACAGATTACATTGCATGTCAAAGGATTTTATATTTTGAGATCAAAGGGGAAAATCATAAATCAGCTGAACAATAGCAAAATGAACCGACCAAAATAGAACGTCACACTTTACACACATAGGCCAAGAATAATAAAATGATGGGGATTGATGATGATCACTTTGTTAATTGAATGAATGCGTAATACGAGGATGAAGAGAAGAAACAGACGGAAAGCAAAAGCCCTGTCAATTTGAACAAGGCAGAAGTGAAGAGGATAGGAAAGATGTGAGAAAAGACGAGGGGGACGTCGAAGAATAAAAATACGTGTACGATGAACATTGAATGCGTGTACTTTTTGCCATTTGTTCAAGCTGGGAAATGAAAGGGACTCGCCATCTGTGGTCGCTCGTGGGCACAACGTCCGACTCCTTCTTCAGCTCCCTCGACCAATTCAATTCGAGTTTGCGTTGTCCTCCTCTGTCCTCGTCCTCACTCTTCTCTTCCTCTTCCGTTGTGATGGTCACACAATCAAACACGTCGCGTCATCATCGTTATCCTCGTCAACGAAACTAAAGTCCAGTTTTAGTGTGACCTACTTCCGTCATCTTTCACTTCCTCCTTCCTTTAAGTCTTCAGTTTCTAAATTACGATATTCCGAATTTTACATCACCAAGTTGTGTAATCGATTCTGGTCTCCGGCGTAGGGAAAGGAAATACCCGACAAAAAAGTCCGCTGCTGCTCTCCCGCACCGCTTCTCCAGCCGGAAAAACACAATAAATCTGTGTAATCAATCAAGTTGAATTAGTGTTACGTAACGTTGACATCATGGATCTGGATGAATCTGATGGTAAGATGGTTGATTTGTACTCTCATTTCAAGGTTCTTTCAGGTTTATATTTTCTTTGTAAGATAAGGTGCGTTCACTTTATTAATGCCGACCCGACACCCGACCGACCGGTTTGGATTCCAAGTTGACATTTTGTTTTTGAATCTGTAGATTGCTAACCTTGCTTGTGTGAGGCCTTCTTGCCCTCTTTATATTTTGCAGGTTTTTTCCAGGTTTTTTCAAAACTCTCATTCTATTCTAACTATTTTTCAGATTTATAACTTTAGTCAATTCGGTAGGTTGCTCAATTTGACTAGGACTTATTTTATAATCGTGTGATGGTGTTTGAATTGATTACAGAGGGACCCAGACGTCGTTCGACTCGAATTCGTGGCGGTACTCCACCGTCTGCTACTCAAAACGTAACTTCACCGAGAGGTCGGGGTCGGGGGCGTGGTCGAGGTCGTGGAGGACGAGCTGCGAAAAGTCAAGTTGTGGAAGAGGACGATTCAAGTGGCGATTCTTCTGATTCAGGAGAAACTCCACCGGATGAGGATAGTGCTCAGAACGGTCTAGATTCAGAAAATAATTCCATGGACCAACAAGAAGAAGGTAACAATTTAGTAAAATGCAATCGTAATCGTTTCAACGGTAAAGTAAACCTTAAATCAGATGTTGATTTATTAATTTCTGTTAATTTTCAATTTTACAGAAAGTGTTGGCTTCGGAACTGCAATGACTGCTGATTTCATGGACACTGCAACTGATGGACAAGAGTTCAATCAGAACATGTTTAATACAGAGCCTTCTATGGATTCGTATAATGATAACAACTCGTACGAAAATCAACAGGACTCAAATTCTAACGCGGCGGGCGGTGTGTATCCGTTTCAAGATTCCAGCTCAAATGCTGAACAAGAACAAGAACAGGGTCAGGATTCCAACTCCAACACGGAGGGTTATCAAGGGACGGATTCTCGCTCAATGGATGATCCAGGCTATGCTGCTGCACGGGACGAATCTGAAGGAGCAGAATCGGACCCTGGATCCAAACGGAAGTTGAGTGATACTGATATTGAACAGGATGACCAGAATAGTCCTTCGAAGAAATCCCACTTAGAGGTTGACGTGAGGAAGCTTCTACCAGATTTGGATAAGCTTTGGAAGCCGGTTGAAGATGATCCTCAGGATTTCACTTCTTGGACTGCTTTGCTTCAATATGTTGACCAAGAGGTAAACAAATACCAACCTACATAAGTGTACTTACGAGACTTTGTATTAACTCCTGACTTGATTGATCTATTGACGACGCTAATGGAATGTGCATTATTATATCCAATATGTTTTGTTTAGAATGAACTTCTGGCTGCCCGAGAAGCGTACAATGGATTTCTAGCTCGCTATCCGTACTGTTACGGCTACTGGAAAAAGTATGCAGATTACGAAAAGCGCAAAGGGTCCGTGGAAGATTGTGAGAAGGTAACATAATATTAGTTGGAGCAATAATGGCACAATATTTTTCCCACTTTTTGAATATGAACACGTTATATTATAAAATAATATACTTTTGCTGACAAACAACAAAACAAGTTTTTGTGACGACCCAAGAGGGACAGAAAGCTTTAATAGCTTGTCGAAGGATCCGCCATGATCTCATCAGACATGGTGCAAAATGATGAATGAATGAAGGGTATTACGGTTTAGTAGTCACAAAATCAATATTACTTTTACTATCAATTTTACTATTTCAATGAAATATATTTTTCGGTTTTGGGTTGTTGGGAATTATTATGTTTGGCAAACGAGTGATTGGTCAAAATTTTAGCCTTCTGGACAAAGCTTTGTGTGGAGCTTAGCCTGGGAAAAGGTATATCCTTGAGTCACTACTCAATGGCATTTCGTCAAATGTCTCAATCTCAATATACAAATCGAGCATCCAATCCAAGTGCTTCATCGTGTCCAGTCCAGCGTCCCTGCAATGTGCTTCATTCCACACCCACCTTCCTCAAAATCAAACTATTATCTCAATTCAACTTTCCACACTATAATTTGTCAATTTAAGTACAATATTTTACTTATTATCAATCAACTTATTCAATATTCAAAATTATCTCGTGCCGTGTCCTGTGGACAATGGACATCCACCCAAACTTTAATTTGCATTTTCTCTTTTAAACAGAAAGATCATCTTCTGAGATTTTTGTGTTTAGCTTGTTGTGTCAGTCTTGAGAGTCGTGTCAAAGTGTCAATCAACATTATTTTACAGTTTGAATCATGTTTATGCCATAGCCAAGTTAACTATAGATAACCAATCAGAATATGATCTTTGACAGGGTGTTTGACAACTTTTTGAGAAGCGTATCGTAAGATGTGCGAGCGGGTCGCAGGTATGAACCCCAATAGTACTGGAACACACAAATCTAATATCAAACTACTTTCAATGGAATGTCCCAATCAGCTACTAAGATAGAAGGCTTTAGAGGGGCCCTTCACAGCAAGAAGGTTGCTCATTTCCCTGTTTTTAAATGCAATTACAGGTCTTCAAACGCGGTCTTCGAGCCATTCCACTCAGTGTGGATCTCTGGATCCATTACCTCAACTATGTGAAATCTACCCATGAGGCGAATCCTGATTTCGTTCGTGCTCAGTTCAATGACGCATTGGATTGCTGCGGCTTGGAATTTCGGTAACTTTTCACTCACCTAGCTAGCTTGCTAACTTTTTCATGACTCATCTGGATCTCATTTAACGACAACATTTGTATCACTTTATTTTAGGTCTGATCGACTTTGGGAGCACTACCTTCAGTTCGAACGAGATAGCAGTTCCTGGGACAAAGTCTTGGCAGTTTACGATCGTGTACTTGCCACTCCTACACAGTCTTACCTCAGCCACTATCAAACGTATGCGCAGCAGTATATTTCTTATCATTATCATCATTTGTCATGTTTCATACTGGTTTTAAGTGACAAAGTTAAATGATTCAGTATTGATTTCTTCGTACAGAATGAAGGATTTTGTGATGAGCCAGTCACCTGTCGACATCGTGTCATCCGAGGAATATAATAACCTCAAAACTCTTGCAGAGTATCCTAATCCCGATGATGATGCGCAAGGATTGGTAACTTATTTCATTAGATTTATGTATATCGCCACATAATTTGCAATGTTTAGCATTACTAATTCCTTAATCTTGGCGTGTAAAGGATGAAGATGCAAAAATCAGAGCAAAGATCATTGAAAAACGCACTGCAATTCATAAAAAGAATGAGGCAGAGGTTACTGCTCGGTGGACGTTTGAAGAAGCTGTGAGTTACACACTTTGGTTTCAGTTTTCATTATTTTAGAATAATGAAAGTTTGCCTAAGTTTAACCTCTCCTTTCATACATTACAGCTTAAAAGACCATACTTTCACGTGAAGGCTCTGGAGAAAAATCAATTGAAAACCTGGAAAGAATATCTGGATTTTGAAATCGAAAAGGGCATTCATAAGAGGATCATTACCCTGTTCGAACGGTGTCTCATTGCGTGTGCACTTTACGAAGAATATTGGATTAAGGCAAGCTGATTTTACAGATTGAATGTCAATTAATTTTATAAACGAGCTCATTATAATTTTAAATAATGTTTCCTTTTTCTTTTTTAGTATATTAAGTTCGTGCAGAGTCAGGAGATTCCTGACATTGAGAAAGTGCGGGACCTGTTTCTACGGGCATCTGTGCACCACTTAAACAAGCCATGGATTAACATCTTCTGGTCTTCCTTTGAAGAAGCTCAAGGTTAATACATTTTGGCATTTAAAAGTTGCTTTGTATTTGAAGTGATTTAATCATGAAAAATGGAATAATTTATTATTGCCTCATTGCCTGTTTTTTTTACAACAGGAAACTTGGACAAGGCTGTGAATATCTTGGAGGATGTTGGTGATCAGATGCCAGATTCGGTACATATCTTCTATCGGCAAATTAATATCGTGCGACGTCGGGGGAATTTCCAGAAATGTTGTCAGTTGTTTGAGAAATACATTAACGAGTGCAAAAATAAACCGAACAGCGTGCACTTGAATATTAAATATGGGAAATTTTTATGGAAGGTTAGATTGGCTGTGATAAAATTATAAATTATATTGTATAGTATGCATTGGGTTCAAACAAACAAAGTAAAGTAGTAGAAATTAACTGACAGTCGTGTTCTCTGTTTCTTTTGTAGATGATGGGCGATTTTGAGAAGGCTAAGAGCGTGTTGGAAGACGCTATCGATAAAGATGAAGTACGTGTAATATGCTAATAAATTAAAATATAATCATCATTAATTTTATAGAGAGTTCTGATTTGACGTTAAATACTTTCCAGACCACGAGACCCAAAGTCATCATGGCCATTGTTGATTTGATCATGGAGAAGAAACCGATGGACGTCAACGCTGTGTTAGCCACATTTGATCGTGCTTTGAACTCTGATATTTCGGAAGAACAGAAGATCACGTTTGTTCACAGAAAAATTGAGTTTCTAGAGGACTATGGTCCCGATATTGAAAGGTTGGATACCTGATTTAAATTATTCCATTTTTTCGAACTTGGAAGCATGTCTAACGTTCCTTTTGACTATGTTTATGTTGTAGCATTGAAAAGGCTCAGGATGAGTTGCAGAAAATTGCAAAGGGACTTCGAGATAAGAAAAAGCCGGACGAGTAAGTATACTCTGCATACGATACTACATGTATACTTTCGAGTTTCGAATTACCTAAAAGAATGGTAAACAGTACCATTTTGTTTCACGCAAGTTAACCATAAAGTTATTTATAATTGCAGTTCGGCAGATCCTGCGAAGGCTAACGGGACGGTTCCATACAATCAACCTCCACCACAGCAGCAATATGGTCAGCAACAGCCACCAGGGTATGGCCAACCTTACAACCAGTATGGACAGTATTCCAACTGGAATTATCAACAATCAGGTGGCTACGGTTACAACCAGCAAGGTTGGAGTGCCTACCAAGGCTATTATGGGTAAATTCATAGTGCACGTGCACACACATTCTTAATATTGCATTTAATTGATACGTTCAGATAGCAATTCTCCGGACATATTCGCCGGCAAACTAACTGCATGTTTGTATTGTTGTAGGGGAACGGAAAGCGCTTCAGCGGAAGCCTAAACAAAAGGATGAATGGAAAGCCACACTGCTATATAATGTTGTGTTAAAAATTGTAGTTTACTATCACCCCTGTCGATTTATTTCACGTTAACTTGCATCCGTACTTCTGTTTTATGAAATGAAATCTTGAAACTTTATGTTGTATAATGTATGATGTATCGTAGTCGTAGTCGTAGATTACTGTGCGTGGATGTACACAGGTTTAGTTTAGATTTTGATTGTACGGAGACTTTGCATTAAAAAGGCGAAGTTACACTTTTACTTTAGCTCATGTGACAATATGATATCTTATTCGTACTTGTCGGGAACGTTCGTTTTGTTTAATTATTTGGGAACGTGGATAATTTGATTATAATTAGCTTAATCACTCGAACTGTTTCGTCAGACGTTGAATAATGTCGTCATGTAGTCAAGTCTTTAAATTCAACTGTTAACTGTTATCTATATCTGACATTTTGTTAAAAGTTTCGAATGTATTCTACAAACTATACTGACTACATTACTGCTACCACTATATGTTATGTTATATTTATGTTAATAAGTGCAGTATAACTTGTATAACAGTACGGTGAATGGTGGATGTTCAATGAAGTGTGTTTGTTTCCGCTTTATCAAATGAAAATGTCATCACAATAACGTTAACGTATTTGAGTCAAAAAACTAGCTTGATACAATTTGTGCATTTTGTTGACGATTGTACATGCTGATGCTGAAATGCTGATGTTGACATATTCCATGATCCCGAATCCCGACACAATAAGTATACAAAATAACAAGTTGTTGAAATTGAATTTTAACAGTAGGCCATAGTATAAATTCCTAATATTTCAAAATCTACTTTCCTTCTTCAATAAAGTTTGAGCTTTCACTGAGAGACAATTGACAACACAAGTTTTAATTTTATTTCATTCCATCACGCTCAAAAAATGGACGAGAACACTGTCGCAAACATCGTCTTAATCAGTACAAAATCAGGAGAGGACTACAATACTATACGTACTAGTACACTTTCATAATTTTAGGTACTTTACTTGATGTGATCGTGATGTGAATCAGACAAGGAATAAACAAATAATCAGAGTTCGCTTGACGGCATTTAGAATATTAGAAACCGATAAATTGAACAGGCTGGAACAAGCTATTTAGTCCTCTTGTCTAGATTATCTACTTGCCGAACCCTCCACGGCAAGGTGGACTGGGTTCATATGGGTCAGCATGCTTCAATTTAGCAAATTCGGCAGACGTCTTCGCAACAATGGACAAAGCATGAAGACCAGTGTCCAGTTCCTCCTTCAGCAGTTCTTGCACCTGCACATTTACAATATCAATAAAATCAATACCAATAGTATGTATCAGTACAATGTTGACGAGACCAGAGGTCACTGAAAACGTTAAGATCGCATTGATTTCATATTGATATGATAAACCTTTTGATGACGCTTGACAAGTGGCATCCCATCGAACAAGGGAGACACAACAATAACTTTGAAATGAGTTTCAGCATCCTTGGGTACATTGTGCATGTGAGATTCGTTCACCAAATCCAGATAAACTGCATTCAATCCATTCTGAAGCACTTGTCGCATTCTTCCGGTTCGGGATCCCATTTTCCTTGCTAATGGCCAAAGTAGAAACTAAAATGCACGCACAAAAATCAAAAATGAAACATCAGTCAAACGTTTCAAACCTGAAATTAAATAAATATTTTAATAGCTACGGGAAACGACGGTCATAACCATAAGTCAGATGGTCAATTTTAAATGGACCTCTCTGAGATCTGACATCTGCAACTAGCATCTATCTATCTATATTTTATTTGTCCAAGTCCTCCAACTCCAAGTGAACAAATCTGACTCCAATCTCAAATTCACTCACTTTTCCAATATTAATTACAAAAATAAAATAATAATGATTTACCTCCTCTGAGAATAATTATTTTGCTTGTCAAGTTGGATTTTGTTGGTCACAGTTGTACAGAAGAAGTAATACAGAACAATGGAAAATGGAATCAACTTACAACACTAATCAATTTAAAAAAAATAGTGAAGTGGAAATTAGGAGGAAAAGAGGAAAACACTCGGCGGCGTGGAAACCTGGGTCTTGGTATTTTCAAAGCGTGCGGCTTCGCCCTTTGCATGACGCCAAGAAACAGCTGACTCGACTCTCGCACGAGGCTCTTCCTCGAATAACAATACGAAACTCAAACAACAAACAATAGTGAAGGGAACGAAGGGAATAAGGGGTAGGGAATTAGGTTAGGTAAAGCAGTAAAGCCTCTGCTTTGCCTACTCGAAGCCGAAGCAGACAAGTCCAAGTCAGTCTGTGTTCGTAGTTCCTCGAGTCGAGTTTTCTGCTCATGTTCCAGTAAAATATTTTCAAAATAACATTAAGATTTCGTTACGATCACGAAAATTAGTACAATCATGATTTAAAGTTCTTTGCTCATTTTTAGTACTCCTATTGGTTTGGCTTGTTTGATTAAGTTGACAAAATGACATCGCCGAGGTGTACAGTGTCGGACTTAGGCGGAGTCTGTTCTGAGTCAACAGATCTGTCAATGGATACACGCCCGGACATCGACGGAGATCCTGTTGTCATTGACGTTGACGATGACTCGGAAGACGATACTTCCGTCGCCATCATTGACGATGAGCTCAATGTGCTTGAGGACGGGGAGTTGGCCGATTCGGAGTCCTCAAGTTGCAATATTCCTATTCCTCCTCATGGGGCATTGTTCACTATTGACACCACTGGGAACATTCAGGTTGGGATAGACAGCGACTGGTCTGTTTCGACATCAACACGTGCTGAACTGGCTGAACAAGATCCCAAGCCCTCTTCTTCTGGCGGAATGTCGAAAACGAAATGTAACATCAGTTATGAACTTGTAAGTTATAGATTTATTTACTATTTCAGTATTCTATCTTTCTATCATTCTATCGCTCAATGTACTATTTTGCGAGATATATTTGGTGTTAAATCTTAAAAAACATGTTTTGTTGGTTTTGAAGACGAGTTCTGTGCCATTAACACCAAATACTCCCAATGAACAGGTTCGGAAAAAGTTTGATGCAGTTGGTGCTGTTGACGAAGACATTATAGAAGTGGATGCGGGAGAAGCGACTGTCTCTTGCTTCAATTGTGGCGGAAATCATCATATGAAACATTGCAAACAACCAAGGAGGTTTGCCAGAATTGCCAGAAACCGAAGAGCTTGGACGAAAAGTGGTGCAAGTTCGGGTCGGTACCATACTCATCAAGTGACCAAGCCTGGGGGTTGTTTGTCTTCCGAGTTACGGGAAGCGTTGGGGCTTGTAGACGGTGAACTGCCGTTGCATATTTATCGGATGAGGACACTGGGTTATCCCCCCGGGTACAAGCAATCGCTCATTACCAAGAAATCGTCAATTCGGTTTCTGGGTGCTCAAGCACGCGATGATTCCACGCGTAAGTCATGCCAAATAATCCATTTGATCTATACAGACATACTGATACAAACTTTTATTTTATTTTTAATGCGTTCTACTTTTCAGAATCGCCGAGTGCGACAGCTGCTTACCACGTCGACCATCAAGGTGTGATAGAATACCCGGGATACAACTGTCCGTTACCACCTGGCTTTATTGATGTTAGTACATATAATTATTAACAAATATAACATTTAAAATTCATGAGGGTTTATGTATGTGATGTGATGATTCATACAAATGATTTGTTCATTGGTTTAGGGGCATCGGGGGTACGATGCACCTCCGTATAGTGAACAACAGTCGATTGCGAAGTTTATCAGTCAGTTGACTAAAGAAGTGGATGCTTTAGGAAAGAGAGAAAGTTCTATCAGTGGGGACAAGATTGGTGGATTAGACGTTGACAAGGAAAGGTCGTCCGTCGAACTAGTCGATGAGTCAATCCCAAACGAGCCTCCAGCTATTGATGATTTTGGTCATGCGGAAGTTAATTACGGTGGACAAAACTTCCCTAACCATGCTTTCGGAGCTACACAACATCAACCATGCGATTTCGATGACTTTGGTGAACCACCTCCGAGGGTGAATCCAGGATACCTTGATGATCGTGGGAGACCCATTCGAGAATACGATACCGATGTCAGATCTCCGTGGTGCGGTGAAAGCTCTGCTTTCCTTCGACCGCAACCTTCGAGCACATTTGTTAGTGAAGCAGTAACTGATGATTATCCTACCATCTTACGATTGCGATATGATTTGCGCGATGCAAGAGAAAATCTGAAGCACACTAAGATAACAATGGAAATGGAAATCAATCGGTTAGACAAAGTCAATAAGGATCTTAGTCAAAAGAATGAGATGCTCGTCAATCTTTTAAGAGAATACCAATCTCAGGCTGCTCGGAAACGGAAGAAGAAACGTTCAAGATCACGATCACCATCACCATCCATAATGGACGGCTGGTGTGTGCAACCTTTTGAAACTGGTGGCGATTTCTGTTGGTACAACAAAGCGTCTTCTGCGAAGAAACAGAAGGTCGATAACGGCAATGTGGACCAAATGACAATTGTGAACGTTGAAGATGCTCGTGATGACGAAGTCGAGGTAATCGAAGTAGAAAGAAGAAGTGAAACTGATGAGCCTATAACGCCTATAAGTAATATTTCATAAAAATAATATAAAATCATTTATATTAAGTTTCATACAAGTTTTTGACACATTAATTTTGAATCAGGTGCTTTTCTATTGCCGCCGTCTTCCGTCCTTCCTTCCACGTTGGCTTGTTCTTCAAGTTCCATTGCAAAAGAAAGTATTTTGCTTGATGAAAGAGTTCATGTCGGTGAGTGAGTAATTAATAACGGCTAACGACATTCGATTCATAAATCCATTTGTTATGTTTTACCCAAAATAAATTGTTAACATTTTGAACAGTTGAACTTGGTAATAATTGTGAGGACGACGACGATGATGACGTTGTATTTCTTCACGAAATACCTAAGGGTACGAACGAGCCTCCAATAATTATAGACGTTGATTCAGCCTCAGAGAAATCAGAACGGACGACAGAAAGCCAGGTACCCGAAGTATCTCAACATCCACAAGACAATCACAGTCCGGCACCGGCACCAGTCACTACAGTCAATGCGAATGAAATACAAGATGAGGAATCCATAATTAAGGAATGGTTGGACTCTATTCTGAATGCTGTTGAAGACATGATGGAGTTGACTTCAAATGAACTACTAAGCAGTGCAATAACGACAAACGAGGACCCGGATGCGGATGGGACATCGTCGTCAACAGTTGAAATTGATGAAACTTTTGAGCTTGAGATTCTGGATCCTGAGGAAACGAGCAGTTTCGTTGTACTTCCACCTTTGGAGAATTTTTCGAAGGGGCTTTTGACAGAAGCAACTGAGGAAGTAGAAGTGGAACTCTGTGGACCATCTCAGAGAAGCTTGAAACTCAATGATATCAGAGCCAATATCAGAGCAGTGAGAATGAGAAAGGCGAAAGGCGAAACAAGCTCAAGAAAAGAAAGCATCTATAAATGACTGAATAAGATATTTCCAAATGAGTGCTACATCTACACCTTCACCTACACCCCAATTAATTGTTTATTGTTTTGTATACCAATTATAATTTACTACATTACTCTATATTCTACTCATAATAATTGATTTGTTAACTATATTTAACGGTATTGCATTTAGGGCTGTTTTAAAGACTTGAATGGAATGCTGTCGACTCTCAAGTTTGTGTTGTTGATAATTAAACGTAATATATGATTTATTAATTATTAGGCCTGTCCTATCATTTCTCATTTCCCTGCTGTAGTCGACTCAAGATTGTTTTTTTAAATTATTTATTATAATTGCATGATTGCATCCGGTTGAAATTGGAAGTTGAACATGCACCGTCGCTTTTCTACAATAAATTCAATAAAATGTGTTCTGTTCTGTCTGACGAACAATTGAATTTCCATTTGTCTTCATTCGTGTCTTTCTTCGTGTGCATGTGCAATAGTGCAATGTGCATTTTGTTGAGCTTTAGAGCTCTCCAGAAAAAGCCAGAGGAAAGCAACGACTTGGCGCGATAATCGAACCATTCACAAAGCGCCAATTCAATGCCGTTCTTGTTATTTTAAGGTGGTGTACCTCTGGACAGTCTTGTCTCTGGACTGGACATTTGTTGGATTGAGATTAAAAATTAAAACTAAAACCAATAAGTGTGTTTATTTGACTTAATGCGAATGTGAATTTAATCGAAATTCGAAAAGCATGGCTTTGAAGAATCCAGTTTCTTTTGTGAGCGACTACTCTGAGAGTACCAATTCTGGAGGTGGTTCTGTTTTGCACCATGTGCCCTTTCATATAGAATTTGAAGGGTCTTCTAACGTCGCGAATCGTTTCACAAATTCTTCCAAAAACGGAAGTCCGGAAAATAATGAAGGTAATGTTTCACGTTTTGTTTCAGGAGCTTTACGAATATATGACAATGAATTGCAAATCTGTTTTCATATCCATATTTCACTTTCACGATTCTTTGACTTTCACTCACTCTTATTAATTAATTAATTATTAATGTCTTAATATGATGAACACTATCTGTACCGTACTTTATCTTACTGATGAAACACTTCTACATTTCAATAGATCAAATGAAAAATACGTTTCGTGGTAGACCTCTGGATGGAAAAGAAATAAAGCTACCCGAAGGATTCGAAGGGGTTGTCGCCGTTGACTTGTCGAAGTCGGGAATCCAAACAGATGCTCATTCGACTGAAAAATCACTTAACATTGTGAAAAAGTTTGACGCGATAAATCATTGGAATTGGGATAAGCCAACCTCAGCCATGGACTCCACACCTAAACTAATCGATTGGCTTCAACTTTCTCAAGTTGTAAGAAATACTAATAATGATTCCAATGTTTAAGAATTACTTTACGATAACGAGAATAACGACGATATAACGATAAGCAACGTCTCATACATTTCTTTGAACATTATTTGTTGCATTTCGGTTCATATAGCTTCATCAACCAATTGTGGCTACTGATGCAGATAAGGACGATGATGGACAAGCTCCCAGCTAGGAAGTTACACGCTCTTTTCGTGTTGATGGTTGAGGTTGAGCATTTGACATTTGACCTGCGTTCCTTTTGTAATTAAATACATGAAATACAAATCTTTTTATTCTATCTTTTCATTTTATTGTTAAGTTTATTTCGTGTAAAAATAGTACGAGTATTAGATGCCGTGCACCATTTATAAAGCGACGAATTTTTGTTTGTCGAATCAACCTCAATAATCAAGCTGCTTTTGCGACATTATTGCGCATTACATAAAATATGACATGACAGTGACACATTCAATTTTAAGCACACAGACTAGAGTTAAAAAAAGAATCAAAAATCGACGTATGAAACTGAACTGGCTATAAACTTCCAATGTCTCTAAACCGTTTCAACTTCCCAGGAATTGAGTCAGCAGCGAAAAGCACAGGGTCAGCTCGAAATTGAACTGCATGCAATGGCATTGTCGTATTGATTTGACGTGCAAATCGATTGATGCATTCTGTACGTTCTCGCATATGACTCGAGTCTGCACTCAACGTTTCCGTATGAGTGCACGAAGGACACTTGAACTTCTTTCGTGGAGTTACCTGCAAATCCAAACAATATGACAATTTCGTATACTATTCGCAACTAGTGTTGTATAATATGCATGAAATCCAATGAGGCACTTAGGCACTTTACTTTCATCGGCGCTTTTCCAGTACGGTAGGCCACGAGAAAATTCATTGCAATGTCCTCGCAATTCATGCGGCTGTCGACCCATTCCCGTATTTCACCATGCATTTCGAAAGTGTACGCATGATGCCAATACTAAACATACAAGATATTTTTTAAAACTCGATTCTTGTTTCTTCTTCACTTTCTCACTTCATAATATTTCAAAACGAAGAAAGAACAAACTTTATGGTAAAATGCAGCTCCGGTGAGGACCATGGAGATGTCATTAGTCCATTCGGATTCATACTTCCACCTTTCAGTTGAATTGTCCCACACGTGAGTTCTGGACGGAAAACCAACAATACGGTCTGGAAATTCACACCACGTCTGCACAGGCACAAAAAAATATTCAAATAGGGAACAACGTCAATCGGCATCATTCAAAAAATTCAAATGAATGTGAAAGCGAAAGCGGCATTACTTCATAAGCAAACTGAATCTCATCAACAGTCAGCATGATAATATCATCATCGAGAGAAAGCACAGCTTCAGTCTCTATCTCTCCATAAGGAAAAAATCGATTAGACATACGATTCGCAGTCGTACGAATCACTTTTAAAGGCTTGTTAATCCTTGGCCACTCGTCCACTGTTAGCAAAACATTTTTAAGTTTTAACTTCTACGTCTTTAGAGAATGTTCACTAGGTACGTTGCGGAGATAAGCTTACGTGGAGGTGGCGTTTTGTTTGGATTGTTCCAAATAATCAATACTTTTGCCAATGACGGGACTCTGGCGACACGATCAATTACTTGGAATAAACTTTCCAGTCTTTCATACGCTAAAATGACAGCTGTGAACCCAGGCGCCTTGAATGCAACACCGGTATTGAACATAGGAGATTGTCCGGTTGTCTAAAAAGAAATTTATACAAGTTAGTTAAACTATTGTAACATCAAAGGCTAAAAGCAAACCACAACCCAAATGAATGAATATATTTACATTAATTTGCTCGTTCCATTGTGAAATACTGCGCGCTGAATGCGGGAACACTCTGTCTTGCAAGACTTGCAGAAGTGTCGTGGTAATTTGAGAAATGGAACTGAAGTAGCGCTGAAACGTAAAGCGCACTTGTGACCGAAGGCTGTCGCGTCGCTGCTTCGACACCGCACGAAGAACTGTTGATAGCTCTTGCAACTCAGACTGATACATTAAAATTGCATTCCTAAGGAATAAAGGTCATAGTGAGTCATGGTCTATATGTAAGCTTTTGATTTTTGATGATACGAGGATTTGATGGTAACTTATATTATACCTTTTCCAGTCAATAATTTCATCGAAGGGCAGTCTGTAAGTATCCGAAAGGATAACAGGAATACAACCTACGCTCATTACATCCCACAGAGCTAGTCCACCAAGATTGTCGTAAATAATGCAAAACTCTCCTTTCTGAAAAATACAGTTATCAGCATCCTGAATCAGATCAAGTTCCAGATTCCTTACTATAGTTCAATTCAATTTAAAATACCGTCAGAATCTCCGGGTAAAGATAAACCGAGGATCCTTGACAGCGTACACTGTAATTGAACGGGTCGTGTGAACACCAATCCATCATAAGAATGTCATCATCAACGGCAGCACCGGACGGTAATTCACCGCCAGCCCAAACAGCAACCACTTTTTTCTTCCTGAAAATTCAAGGCAAAACACATTTTACAAACTCATCCCGAATCCATTATGATTAGTATTATAATTTGTCTCCACACTAACATAGAATGTGCTGGTGGACTTGTTCTCAGCGCATGATTCCGTAGCAGTGGGTTCAGTAATGGCATTGGAACATGAAACCCCATGGGAGACACTATCAACTTTGATGCAGCAATCATCGCTTCAGTTTCGAGACGAAAAAAGTCGGCAGTATTTCCGAACAATGTCAACAGTAGATGATTCTGTCCAGTGTTCCCCCAGCTAGTTAATGCACACATTTGTGATTAATTAAACGTACTAAACCGAACCGGCCAATTTATAATTAAAAAAGAATTACAAAGGAAGCGTCGTCAGAACTTGAAACAGTAGTTCAACTGATTTGACGTTGTCCAAATTGAGAATATCAAAGGATGGCATGAAAATGCATGCCTCAGCCGGATTTGCAGTGTAATAACGACTTGTTCGTACTGTTTCAAGAACTTCGTACCATTCTCTGGAAACAACAAAAATGGGCATGAGCGACTTGAAAGAACTGTGAACATTCAGATTGGAAATCAACAAACCTGGATAACTGCGATTGGAACAACACTCCGTCGACTAAGATTCTCTCTATGGGATATATATAAATTGAAATTGTGTCCAAACCACCGCGTCCACATTTGTACGTGTCCAAGCAGTTATGATTTGAGCATGTTGGTCTTCTGACTGCTGTTGACAGTTGTACAGGTGGTAATTGTGACGAACTGAGTGATCTAGCAGGTGACTTGTCCACTCCAATAAGTTGAATAGGCCGACTTGGTGGCAAAACGAATGGGACTTTCTTCGATGCCTTTGGTGATAACCAAAAGATAAAAGGCATGACCACCGTCAATGACAAGACACCTAGAAAGAACACAGGGAAAAGGACCCGAAGGGTCCATCGGGACCGTCTCATTACGGTCTCCGGTTGATTTCTCCGCTCATCCTCTACATTTCTTGTCTATTTTGTCTAATCTTCCCTTGTTCACTAAAATAAATAAATTCAGTGGTCGTAGGACAAAACAGGACGTTTTTGATTCCAGGCAAAGGCTGTTTGACTTCCGAGCTTCAGTCGTTAAAACAGCAAACTTCTTGCTTTTCCTAGTGCTTGTGCTGTTGTGAATCAATACAAATTGTAAGCATTACATCAAGCGTATACAACGAAATTAATGTAAAAAGTTGTTTTAATCTCGGTCAGCCATACTGACAACGTCGTCGGTATCAGTAACAATGATAAAGTTAACGTTGACGTTGACACATACGACATGTGATACATGTTCGGACACTTCGGGTGCGGAATGACGAAAAAGAGAAAGGACAGGACAAGAGTACGTTGTTTTCTGTTTATATGTACTTACCATTTTCCTTTCCTTATCCTGGGACAATGAAGACGTGAACAATGCTCAGTGGATACCAATTTTCAAAATGTCGTCCTCTTGCAATGAAACACAAATTCTCGGATTTTTAGAATGGACATTTTGATTTGACCGACTGAGACTACACTGGAATGGAATGAGAGAGAAAGCAGAGAGCAAATTGAAGTCAAGGGTGGAGGGCAGGAAAGGAAATCTGATGATTTGCGCCGGAGCACCTGCGCCTGCTCTAGAAGTTCAACGTTCAACTCTTCATGCACTCACTGTCACAGTCACAGTGAATCAATGAATAGTTAATTATAATTTATTATTTTATTACAATTACAAGGAAGGGGCATTGAGAATTTAGAAAGCCTAGAGGTCTAGGTGAGAGGGGATTAGGGTTTAGGTTTGAGGTACATTATGCGGTTTAACGTCCTTGTTTGCTTGTCGATTGTCGTAACGGTTGAAACCGAATTAACCGAAACACTCGAAAAGTCGGTCGATTTACTCAAATCCAAATCCACTCCAACAGTGCCACCGAAAACATTATGAATACATGTACATTATACCGTACCCATTATGAATCTGCTTCCAAGTGTGGATTGCGCAAATTCCATCAGGAAAATACGATTTACGATTTACCCATTTAATGACAGTACCAGAGTACCACTACGCTGAAAGGCTGAAGCAAGATTCATCAAACTTATTATTTTGCTTTTATTTCATAATATAATTCATTGGAAAACTACCGGCCGGAATTAAGAGGTCAATGCGATACGGAAACCAGTTTAGTTATTGGTTATGGGCATGGGTTATAAAATAGACTATAGATCGACTTTAATAAGGAAGGTCTTACAACAATTATTAGTGAATTATTATTGAATTAATTATTATTGAAACATCATTTCTGAAAGATGAGGATAAAGAAACTATAGGAAAGATGTATTGAATGAAATGATACGTGTTAGCACTAACACAGCATAGCAGGTCGTAATGGTCACAATAACATGCAATTTATAGTTTTATTGATTTAGCCACGGTGATGGAGTTTCCGTCAGCTCATCATGGACAACAAGGAATTTGCATACGCCATTGGTCGAACATCCGGATGAGGAACTGCTTCATAGGTCGTGAACCGGGGAACCATATCATTCCCTTGTAATCGAATGAACGCTCCTTTATTTCCTATCGTATCACTGTAAAGCCACATTCAATTTTTCAGTTAGCAACCAATTCATTTGCTTCATCTGCCTATTTTGGATTTGATAGGTTACAGCGCTAATCCTACAAATGTGTAATTTACTATAATTACCAATAGTTTGGAGCGGAGAATATTGTGATACACTTCCCATCGTGAGCAACTTCATAACCCTCAGGTTTGACCTCGTGACTTCGAACGATATAATCCAGCCGATTCTTTTCAGTAAAACGACGTGTGACGTCCGGACCAAACTGAAGTCCGACACCTCGTTTGGAAGGTGCGCGACCAATTTGGGGCTGAGGATCGGACCACAGCAGCTCACACATGAGACCTTCATCCGGAGGTTGTCTGTTGCGATCCACCGCTCGAATATCTTCTAACGTCACATCATCCGTGGAAAACAAACCGCCATGCATCACAAGCACACGATTGTTAATACAATGACACAGAGGCAAAGTATTGTAAACTTCCGTAAATAGTTCAGCCATTTGCGAATTGTACTTTGCTTTCGTTTCTCCGTCGAACCCGTACATTTGG
>JABASF010000869.1:0-30060 GCA_019776145.1 Harlomillsia oculata
ACTATCTTCTAGAAACAGAAGTGTTTATTATCATTACAAAAAGGCACGGTTCAATGGCACACTCATCTTTGGAACACACAATAAGATTAGTAAAAATGAACAAATGAACTCCAAAGGGGACTTTCTCCATTAACTTTTTCAGAATGAAATATGCCAGAAATCCAATGGAGGATATTAAGCGATTTAGTCAAGCCAGGCATATTGACAACGCCAAATCGAGAAATGCTAATTTAGTATAAAATGTACTAAGAATCGCTGTAAATGAATTCCGAATTTAAACGGAAAACATGTGAAAGTGTGTGCGATTGTAATGCTAGCTTGTATTGGCCGGAAGTGCGTCCTTTGATGAGATTGCAAGGCAAGGTCTTCTTCGCGGCCTTTGAATGTCATGTAGCGGACATTTACCTTTACATTAGGACTAGGACCCAAGTACGCACCAACAGATTTTCGCATATTGGTATCAAACAGACGCAGACGAGACGGAGACGTTGCGTTGTTGTTGGTTTGTACAGGTAAAAGAACTAAAGAAGCTGTTGGTGTTTGGGTTCGGCATTTGAGCAAAAAAGCATTGCATATGCTCAAAGAGTGCAGAATCCAAGAAAACAGTCATACAGAGAGTAGTTTAATGCTTGTTGTTGTGCTTTTATATGTGGTGAGTGTGAGTTGCTGGTGACTGACGATGACGATGGACTTGGTTTGGTTGTTAAGTTGCATGATGGGAAGAATTGTGTGTGCTTGGAAAAAGAAGAACTTGTGCGATGTGTGAGATGTGCGGACTCAAACCGTGTGCTAGTGAATGTTCATGTTTGGGATATACAGGAGAGAAGAAGTGCTTTCCAAGTGCAGTAGGGATCTGATCCTGTCCGTGAACGCAACACCAACTTGAGCCGAGCCGCACCAGGCTCTTCTCGTACGACTACTATACACGGAACCCTTGTACATTTATTCCACAAAAACAGTTATTATTATTATTTGTTTTCAAATTTTTTAGTTTAGAGCAAAAACACATTTTCGTGCTTTTTCCTATGTGAAAGAAATACAGTGCTAATAATAATATAAAGTATTCGTTACGACAAACGAATTTCTACAAGTTTTTGAGTTGACGTTCCGTGCTTTATTCATTATTGTCAACTTTGTTTCATCAACGACAGTGTGAAATTGAAATCGTTTCACACTTTTGGATATTTTGAGAAGAATTAAATGGTAAGAAACGTTATCAAAAAATCCTTTTGCATGCAAAAATCTACTTTTGTGAGTCACAAGCCCATAAGTTCCATGAGAATTCTTTCATTACCCCCTCATTTTGTGACATTCGTTCTATGGTACATTGATAAAGGATCATGGTATCTATCTATAACCGGGGATTTCGAAAGCTAAATGTTAGTTAAAGACCCTTGGCCCCTTTGACGTTTGTAGAAAACGGTGCATGCAAGACGTGACGCCGGTGTCTCCATTAGCCCCCGTGTAGCGTAAGCATTGTGCATATGAAGGATGTCATTGTGGAAAGGAGGAAGCCTTAAGGATCCTCCATCCAGTGTCTAACGTGTCAGGTTGAGTCCAAGGTGAATTGAGTGAGAAATCGGATAAAATGTGCAGATTTCGGTTAGTTTGTTGATAGTTTGTAAGGGAAAATAGGAAGGCATGATAAAAGGTTACATTGGGAAAGGCCTACTTAGTGGAGGAATGCTTAGGATGGGGCCCGCGACGGCACGTGTAGCATAAACTTGTGTAGGGTATGTGAGGTCGGGGTAAACTCTTCACTTGCCTATAGGCAAAGTAGTTTATAGGTATAGGACCCATTAGACCGCTATATTCCTCCCGCTATACCCTTATCGCATCATTCATGACTTATACAATCCTATATGCGTGTCCTCCCTATATATCCCGTCGTGGTTACCATTATACCGTACTGTCTATATAGTCAGACGAGTAATGCATAGGAGCAGCGCCCTAAAAAACTCTCTCACGAACAAGGCAACGACGTCAGGCAAAAAATCGTTGTGCTCCACGTGGAGGCATAGCACTGCAAGCATAGACAACTCCTTTCCTATATCCATATATACTATTCGTTGCAGCATACGAGTCATTCAGCATACCTTCCCTTCCATTCTTGTGTCTTCAGTCTTCACTCAATCCCATCCTCATCGTGTCTAGTGACTCTACTCATAAGCAAAATGTGGACTCTCATCTCAACACTGAGCCTACACCTATACCCCTATACCATACCATACTATGTACATACATTATGTATATACATACTACTGCATCTATACTATGAGGAGAGCCGCTCCAGTGCATTCGAGTGAAAGGCAGGGCAGGATAGCCAAAAAGCTTGCTTTTAATGTTTTTGCCTTTTCCTTCTTTAAGCATTCCCTACTGCATTAGCACTATAGTCTATAGCATAATAAGCATATAGCCCTTGCATTCCTATTACCACTTTGGCTTTCCTCCCTTTATTATTACTATGCCGTAATATCATCTCGTAGCTTTATATACATCCAACCTTTACACTAAAAGACACGGCATGTTCTATACATGCATATGCAGTATGCTTCTTATTTCTGTGCCTCTCGAACGCAATGCAAGGTCTTGAGTCTTAAATGATCCGTCTTGTGCTCTTCTCATCTTCTCTCCTGCTCTTTTCATACCTGTTCTGTTTTGCTGCGGTGCTGGTGTTCTACTGTCCATGCAATATGCAATGCAATCCTTTGTACTACTACTACTATAGTACCAAGCTTACCTTACGCCTTACTGTTACTTACTACATTATTATGGTCCATGGTACTTAATATGTCGACTACTTACTATGCATTGTTGTTGATTCCTTCAGTAGTATTCTTCTATATGAAAATGATTATACTGCCATAATCTTTTAACTTTGTTCCGTATAGTCCCACATTGCCCATTGCAAGTATTACGTTTGCGAAGCTTTGGCATGGGATAAACGTGATAAACCCTAATACTCAATGCAATGCATGCATGCACATTCACTCGCAACAACGTCACATACTATACATTCATCCACATCTCAACTTGATTCTACCTGCAATCCCAAAAGAACAGCTACACGTGCATGAATCAGTTTCGCCACCTCACCTTCATACAACGACACTGCTCCTCAACTCAGTTCTCATGCATTCTCATTTTTTATGCTTTAGACAGGCATCAATCAGTCACACTGTTCCTCAATTTGCAATTTGCTCTCAGGTTCAAAGGGAGTCAGGGATGGAAATACAGGCTACTGGCTATAGTAACTAAACCTAAGTAGTAAACATTGTTGTAGAATCATGAGATGACTTGTTGACTCGAATACTTTTGCGTATTGCTAATATATAATAATTTTTAAGGCCACTACTGTGTCTTGCTATAACTTTACATAAGCTGGAGTGTTTTGAATGAAACGACATTGTCTCAAGTTTCCCTTTGCTTTCACTGATTTTCTTATAGGTGTTTCCACCGGAATTGACACTGAAGAAGTGAGGCATGATGGAGTTCATGTCCAGTTTTCCTAGGATGTACAAAACCGACCCTAACAATGAATGCTTGCCCGGAGGTCAAAAGGTGGTTTGCACTCCTGAAGTGAGCTTATACCAGTACTCATCCTCTGAAATGGGTCCTGGGCCACCCTCTTCCCGACTGGATGACAAGGTCATCACGGCTGACCTGGAGGTTGGGGGTAGTGTGAATGGTAGCACCGGGAGCTCTGGAGGCTTCCAGTGTGGATTCTGTGGAAAGACTTTTCAGCAAAAGAATACGTTCCAAAATCATTTAAGATCTCATCGAGAAGGTGAAGACCCGTACCAGTGCGACATTTGTGGGAAAACCTTTGCAGGTAATGAACCAAGTTTTATCAATGTTTCCATGACATTAACATTGCATAATGAGAAATTAACTGACTAGGACAACACTCTGAATCTCCTGACTCGATTACGAAAATTGTGCTTAAACTAACCTAACCTCCAGATTGCAAAAAAGTCATGACGCTGAAGCGAAGTAGGCATAAAAGTTGCATAATAAGATTCAAAAGTGACTTTGTTCTGTCATCTTCTGCGTATGATTAACTGATAGGGAAGGATGAATGAAGACGCTGCAGTAGATAGTAGAGGAGTAAATTCACGTGCAGTTTATGATTGGGATTAATGTGTCTGGTGATGTCTTTATGGTGAACTCATTATGTCTGGTGATTTCTTTCAACAGTTCCTGCCCGTTTGACGCGACACTACAGAACTCACACAGGAGAAAAACCATACCAATGTGAATACTGCAACAAGTCCTTTTCAGTGAAAGAGAATCTTTCAGTCCATCGAAGGATACATACAAAAGAACGACCGTACAAGTGCGAGGTTTGCGAAAGAGCATTCGAGCATAGTGGCAAGCTGCACAGGCACATGCGAATACACACTGGAGAACGACCGCATCGCTGTCAAATCTGTCAAAAAACGTTCATTCAGAGTGGGCAGTTGGTGATACACATGAGAACACACACAGGAGAAAAACCGTACGTATGTAAAGTTTGTAACAAAGGATTTACCTGCTCCAAGCAACTCAAAGTGCACACAAGGACGCACACGGGAGAAAAGCCTTACACTTGCGATATTTGCGGCAAGTCATTCGGCTATAACCATGTTCTCAAGTTGCATCAGGTAAATTGACATTGTATATTTGCCTTCTACGAATTTTTCAAAGCAAGTTATGGAATGAATATTATTTCATGGAATTTGTTACTTTTCTACAGGTGGCCCATTATGGTGAAAAAGTGTACAAATGCACATTGTGCAATGGAACGTTCAACTCGAAGAAAGCATTGGAAACTCATATAAAGACACATTCAGACACAGGTAATCCCACGTCTCCTGCAATTTTGCCGGACCCATGCGCGATGTCACCTGTTTCAATATCTCAAACACCTCCTCAGCATTCGGACAAGGAAAATCGAGAGTCAAGCGACTCGGAAGTCTCGTCTCAGAACTCACCTACGCTGGACGCCCCGAAGACTCCCCCAAGTCCATCAAGTGCTCCGTACCCGCACTACAAACCAAATATTCATCTTCATCCGCAAATACATCATCATCCTGGAAACCACGGCAGTAGTGGTAGTCACTATCACGGTAATTCTAGTACTGGTACGAATAGTAGCTCTAGCGTTTTCCCTAATCAGCATAATCACGGTAGTAATGTAAACAACAATAGCGCAATCCCTAATATTCCCCATCAAATGCTCCCACCCGGTGTGCAAGTTCACCAGGCACCGCAATCGCGAACAACTTTTCTGTACGTCACATCAAAACTGCCACCGCACATTAATAACGGTTCCACGCATTCTTCGGGGTTGAGCAATTCCAGTACAAATAATATGGAGCAGGCTAATTCAAGTCGCGTTCAGGGTTCTCAAAGCACATCAAGTTTTAAGTTCGGGTTGAGTGGGGTATTGTCCAAATCGTCTGGTCTACTGGACTCTGCTCGTGAGAAACAGCTCATTCTGCGTAGTGCCAGTCTGACTGATCAGGTGCTAGCTTTTACAGAACAGTTTGGTTATGGGATTCCGCCAAAGTTGGGTATGAATTCGCCAACAAATGGGAATTCGAGTCAGAGCTCGTGCAGTCCTGTTCGACGCTTTGATGAAAGGCGGGAGAGGAGTAACATGGCAGTGTCTGACAATTTGCTAATAAGCAACTACGGTAGGCAAGGCTACGTAGGTCCGAATCGCTGTGACAAAAATGACGGGGCAACTAGATCCTACACAGCGAGGTCGCGTTCGAAAGAAGCAGGGAAAGAGAGATCCGTGAGTCCAGACAATGTCCAAACTACTCATTCATCAATGAGTACGTACACTCCAGGAGGTGTGCTTGCCCTTGCATTGACACGAGGTTCGAAAATAGCCAACCAGTTGTCAAACTTACCTTCAATGCCCTTAAGAGCAGTAACACCTCCAAATAGTAATCCAGAAAGCCCCGAGCTATGCATTGACTTTTCCAGAAGATCAGTTTCTCCAGGGAATAATGGTAGTAGTCCGACGCCTTCCACGACACCCAGGTCCACTCCTGGACTTAGTGAGAGTCCCGAAGATCTCTCTGACGAGTATGTCCAGGGACTCGGGCCACGCAGTCCAGAAAGCGGTAGTAGTGGCTACAGCGGAAGTGTGAGTAGTAAACGTACTCGTTCCTCTTCCTCTTCGGGTGGTTGTGGTCCTCGGAAAAGGTCTTCTCTCATTCTGGAGAAGTACGCTCAAGAAAACCCTGGAACTCCTACTCCTTCAAATGAGTCCATCCTGTCCCAGAGACTGAGACTCTCCTCTGTCATTCAGTACGCGGAGAAATGCACCTGAACAACTGTCTTCTTGCTGTTTTTGATTTCACAATCTTACTGTATTCGTTGTCTGGTTTAGTAGCTTTCTCCACACTGCAACTATAGCATGAAATTGAAAAAGAATATTAAATTTATATTCTTTGAATGAATTGACTTAACCTACGGTTGTCTGAGATGAATCAACTTAGAGTGGGATTCTGAAAAGTACGATGTACCACATTTTGTACGCAGATTTGCGGGAAACGTGTACCTAATTGTAATCAGATGTCTTACTCGGGAATTGCTGCCCCGCTGGCATGTCGTGTCGGTTCTGCCTGCGCTAGCAAATTGGGCTGCTGTGAAATATGCAAAGAGTCCTCTGCGTAAAGTATTTGACTTCGTTATATCATCTTGATGGTGTGTCATAACGTGTACAAATAACTGAGAAATATTGTAAGGAAAAATATTGTCCTCTGTACAAAGGTGTCTTTATCGAGTAGCTTCTACTAGCTTAGAAACTAGAGAGCATCGCATTATTTCGATGAGTGAGTTGAGTTTGTGCTAATCGTATATGAGACCAAACCCGAAGCGAAGAGACAGTCGATCCTTCGTCTGAACTCTTGCAATTCGGGGTTTTGCTGAAAGCTTTAAAGAAACTTGTACCAAACTTATATGAATATATGAATTACGAAGGCCTAATCTGCATGTACGTGCATTACGGCTACTACATAAGAGGGTTTTGCGCTTGTAAAAATCCTAGCTTTTCAGTTGTTCTTAGCGTTCTCCACGGAGACTTTTAGCCCACTTCGACTATTCACACCAACTTTAACTTCCCTAGACAATTTTTATAAACACCGTCATTCGATTCATATTATTTGTACATTAAATTTTGGGATTGAGTTTAACGCTAGCGGAAGGAAAGGAAAGTTCGGCTGTAGAAAGCCAAAGGCTTAGCTCATAAAAAATACATATTGTAATCTTAAGGTGTACTAAGTTAGGAACAGTATAAATAATTACCCTATGATTAGATGTAACTCTACCAACTCGTAACCGATTTTGGTCACCGCTGATTTGGAGGGTGCTGTAATGTAATGTATGACGTGGGTGAAAGCACACGGCCACCGATGGGCTCATCACGTCGTTTCTGTCTGTTTACTACTCTGTCAAATTGTACAGCATTAAGCTTAAGAATTGTGTATAGCTGAAATAGCATAGATGATCCTGGTTAGGCTTCATGGACTGTGAACATCCTTGCAGGGATACGCATTTTTCCTTCTTCACATAGTATTCCGGAGAAAGCGATATTTGACTTGGGAATGTGCAAATGTTAAAGTTGTACATTTTATGCAGAAATTATAATTATCGAATCCTCAAGCAAAAGACTTGAACACTGGTACGCAAAGCTTTAATTTCGCTAAGGAAATCCAAACCAAACTCACATACAAAATATTACTGTAAAATACAATTTGCTGGGCCTCACCAAAAAGAAACCTCTCAGTGGCCACAACAGTCTTATATTTGTCAACTTTTCAAGTCAGGTTTTTGGTTTATTACTACTATTTTTTAGTTAAATTTAGTTTTCTATTCTACAACTGCTGAGTTGAAGCACATGCAATTATATAGTGTTGCGCGAATTAAAAAACGTTTATAGGATGCTGTAACGCAAATAAAGACCAAACCAATGATAATGCAGGGCTTTAAACGCACATTTATATTATAATAAAGCAAGTCCGTCAGTTCTTTTAGTGTAGTGCAGTAGCACAAGGTCGACTTTGGTCAATCTGTGTGCTGCAGAAAGGAGAATCTCATTCCGTTTCCCATTGTTTGATTTACAGGCAGGGGGTACTGCAAAATGTACACAAAAATTCTTCTGGGTCAATACTTGTAATTGATAATTCATGCTACTAGCTTGACTTTACGAAAAGGTTTTATCAATATGAGTCCAGTGCATTTGGTACCCAAGCAAATATTATTATGATACGTAGCCGACACCAAAACTTATAGAAATCTTTCTATATAAATCCAAACACCCGAATGTGTTCATTTTTTGTTATTATAATTACCTCAGCTCATTTTTCAGAGGAGGTAAAAGAAACATTTTAAGTCGACTTATATAGTTTTACAAAAGAGCGTAGTTTTTATTAAGGTTTTTTTCGCTTTCGTTGTGATGGAAGTAACTGTAAAGAAAAATCCGATTTACACGTCGACACTGGCTCTTACTTTTGGAAAAAATAATATTGTTTCGTTTTGTTTGTTTTTGTACGAAAATCGGAATTCTCTCGTCTTTGAAGCGAACTTACATACAATGCTGTTGTGTACTTGATGCAGATTTGCTTCTATTCATGTACTATAACACAAACTCAGGTACAAGGTTGAGTAAATTAAGCTCGACCTTAATTAATCGTAGTACGGAATCGAATGAGAAAAGTGGTACACTGGCAGATTGGATTTGAAATAATGAATTGGAGATGAGGTTTGATTCGTCCCGACCGTGCACTTGTAAAAGTGGAATTGTAAAGTGATACAAATTATAAGACGTGCACTTGTGGGATGTACAGCGTAAGAAAGAAAGTAAGGCATGAAATGGGACGTGATGTACGTAACGTGTATGTATAGCTTGTAACGTTGTAAGTGTGTAAAATTGCGTAAGAAGCGGTAGGCGGTGTAAGGCTTAGAATCCCCCGAAAGGGAATATAACCTACTATACTTTTTGTGTTCATCAATACCAAGCAAACAATCACTATTTATTATATTATATTATACTTATCATAATTATTATTATATTACTATGATACTATTACAAAATACTACAATTATATGAAACTACACAACAATATTACTATTTACTATATATTCATTGCTGATTGAAACAAAGTCTTCTTCGTAGACTTAGAGAATCTTATTATTCTTGTGACGATGTTGGTCGGTCCAAGCAAATTTTGTTTCGCTTGTGCATTTCTTAATATGCCCATCCTCATCGTCGTCGCTACAATATTGCTATTTTACTTTTCACTTACTATCATATTATAGCTGACATTGTGCTGGTTCTGATTTCCACTTACTACTATTTTGTTGAGACAACTAATTGAAAATGTTCACGATTATATATTATTATTATATATTATATATACGATTTATTATTATTGTGAATTCTTATTCGTCTCATGGCCGGGTTCCTCATAATTTACACGGTCTCCAACTTTCACCGGGATTTTTATTTGCCGATTGTGTAAGCTATTATTGTTAATTTACATTAGGTTTTATGATTTTAATACAAAACATTATGCCAATTATGTTGTCACTTTGGCACTAACTCCGTGTCCTTGCAGTAGAAGATGTCACATGCTCTGTTTGCTCCTTCCCTCGTAACAGTGTTATGGTGAGTCGTCGTTGTCACCTTCATTCAAAAGTATTTCAAAAGTGGCCTTTCTGTACGTGTGGCCGTGCTTTTGTGCATCAGATTGTTCAGCCACTCAATTGTCTTAAATTTTATCTTTGAGTCTGTGTGAAATTCCAGGCAGAAAATTGGTCTATTTTGTAATGGAAAGGTATAACTTGTCTGTGGGACGAATGTGTCGTGTCCGAACAAGCAAATTCATAGTTTTTAGACACAAAATTAATGAGTTGAACCTCAGCACGTGCATGAAAAGAACTTCTTAGAGCAGTAATAGGTGAAAATGAAGTGCAATGGAGCAAATGGGCGGTTTGAGCTCAGAGTTGACGTTTTCGAAGAAATCTAATACCAAATGATCGGAAGACAGCTTTATTTTTGTGTCAGATAGTCTGCTGAATGTGTTCAGTAATTGTAAAAGTACTTCACCGTACGGATACATTACAACAGTGCATACCCATACTATATTCTGTAGCTTTACGTACTATATATAAAAACAAACAAAGGGACGAAGTATAAAAATACTACACAAAATGGTCACGTTGAACTGATCCAAATAAAAATGAAATCAGTATCTGAATTATCTTTGTCGTTGTCTCTCATTATTCATCTCATTTTGTCGGAATATTTGCATATACCGTACGCATCGTAAAGTGCTCACAAAAATGCATTGCATTTTATTGCCAAAATTTTCATTAATCACTTTCATCTCTTTCATGCTGCACTAAGATGTATCATCCTTCCATGCAGTTTGGTGAAGATTCCAGTGACATTGAGGTCTTCGATCGAGGTCAAAGTAGTTTAGTTCTAACTGAGGCATTTGACCTCGGATCAAATCACACACTTTTATTTTCAATGTTTCAAGGAATGGTCGCCCATGAAATGCAAAGGCTAAGGCTAAGGTCATTTTCGTTCCATATGAGTTACGAGTAAATGACATTGTCCATAATATGTCCATTTCATTCCTGTAATTCATAAGTATCATAAGTAGTGTAAAGTGGAAGTTTCCTCATGATTGTATAAACAGTCATAGTCATAAGTTGCAGTTGTAACTCTCACTAAGCAGAGCATTTCGGACATGAATTACGATGAAATGACTGGGTAGTTTTCTGCTTTGTTGCCACTATATTAACAATATATCGCACCTTCCTTCCAGAAAAAATACTTTGGAGCTATGTGAACTCCAAATTACTACAAACAAAAAATTCCCTACTTTTTTTGTCCATTTTTGTACGCTTATTTCAGTAGGAAGAAAGGAAAGCTTAACGGTATCCTGGGCCAGTGCACGCGTGTGTGTAAGACAGGAGGATAGAGTAAAGGCGAAAGAACACTTTACTTGAAGGGCATTTCCAGTTGGAGGGCAGCCTCCCGGGGTCAACTGTTGATTTCAATCATTTGCTCATTCCCTCAATGGATCCCAAATCGTGGTCTTTTTATGACAGAGAGCAAAGTTTGAATCCTTCCACACGTGTACTTCCCTGTTTGTATTTTTCTTTGGCTTGGGTTGCATATCAGTTTCTGTTATTGTCATTGCTCGTATGTAGTGACCCAATTCACCCACAACAACATTACTTCATTTTACCCGAAGGAGAGCATCCGACCATGTCCCAATAATGAGAGACAAGATCGTCGGAAACATTGGGAACGAAAATCTTCACTGAGCCTAATAAACAGGATAGTTTTCAATGGAACACAACACAAGGGAATCATGCTTGTGTACTATTTTATTGTAGTTACTGTAACAATGAAATTAAAACACTGTAAGCCTCCAGACAATCGTACTACGGAACCGAAGAGAGAAGTCAACCCGAATCATTTTCATATCCGAAGGTCGAAATGGGTGATTTGCTTCATGATTGTAAAGCATGTTTTCTTGTAAGGACAATTGACAACGTATATGGATTCCATTATTACAAGTACAGAACGCGCAGTGTATTATTATAAGGAGATTTGGATTTTGTAACTTTTGGAATACGAATAACCAGAGAGCTGAAGCCGAACCGAAATACGATAAGCGTAAATGTGTCCCATGGGTGAGAAATGAGAAACACAATCATTCCACAAGTGTCGTTCGTCGTTCCTCAGTCGTCTTCTCCTCTGGGGCAAAGTTGATCCACTCCACGTGCCAGGGCCGGCCAGAGCAACGCACAACAACGTATTCAAGGATCTTTGCACTCACGCAACAACGCAACGCTATGAATTTCTCCCATTCTGTATGATTCTGTTCCTACGCACTTTGGATCAGCCAGATCTAAATCCTTCATTAACAATATTAAGCGCAGCATAGGCCTTTTAGCACATGCAAGTATAATAGTTGGCGACCTGACATTGTCCTCCACATGCTAGTGTTTCCTGTTTCCAATTCTTCCCTAACACATCGCGTCTTAAAGCACAAATTGAACTAGTGCCAAGAGCATCTCATCGTTGAAAGACAACGCCATAATATCCTCATATTTTCCTCACTTTGCTCATTAAAGTAAACATTATTAAAGTTTCGTTTATTCCGTACTCTGAGAACTCGGCAATTTGCATCTGCTAAGTAGTTCTGATTACAACAATGACAATGTGCCCTTCCCAAGAAGTCATTAAAATGATCTAATGAATTTAGGCCTTGGTGTATAATTTTCATCATTTAGCCAAAAACTTGTCCAAAAAAGTAATTTGTTAATTTTTTCCTAATTTGAACTACTAATGCTGAATTATTATAATCAGATTAAGATGTAATTCTGTTTCCAGTACTGATGATTATGGTAACGTACTTGGGCCTGTGTGATCGCGATGTTGCGAAACTCAGACTGTAATATTATTCGTTTTGCGTCAGACGATGTAATTGCTACATAAAAAATGACTGAAAGAAACGAATTATCTGAAATTCCTGGAATCCACATTCTTCTTGCCTTTTTTGACCGGAGGGAAGTAATGTAACGAGATTGAGAAAGTAGAGCAAGCCCGAAACAGCATTAAGCTAACTCAAAAGATGAAGATGCTGTTGGAGAAGTCAAATAAGAGCAACTCCCATAAAAGTGAAGAGTGTGAAGTGAAAGCGAAAACGAAATCGAATGTACATAGTAGACGTAGTCGTTGGGAATCGGAGGAAGAAGAAGAAGTACTGCTTCTACAACATACAATGAAGAAAGAAGTCAAGTGACATGAAGCGAAGTTGAGTTGAGCTTTGCTGACTGAGTTGAGTGGAAGAAAAAGAGAGGAAAAGGAAGATCCATGTAATTGTGGACGACAAGTTGTGGTGGACGCGCTCATGACGATGATCAGAATGAGAGGACAGGCTGTTACAGAGGACGCACGCCAGAATACTAGCGCAGCAGCAAGGAAGAGTGAGTGAACATTATGTAGATGGATAGAAGACAATATCGGAGGGAAGCAAAGGCAAAAAGCTAAGGCTAAAGGCAAGGCAGGTCACAGCAGCAATCAAGTAGGGCAGTAGCCTCTGCGGTGTCTGCGTCTGTGAATTGCTTTTGTCGCAGCCTCCAAAAGTTGAGGCAATGACGCTGTGGTCCCTACGGCTTTACTCTGCTTCGTTTGAAGACATTGCAGAGCAACATAGTTGTGTGTGCGAAAATAGGACAGGCACGTGGCGAACTTGACTCCAGAAAGCATCCATCCCCAGTCCGCACACTGACGTCTCCGGAGCCAAGCAAAATAGGTCAAAGTCTCTTCCGTATTTTGGTCTATGTCTCACTGTGACCGCATTACGCAGTGATAGTGAAACGACTCCAAAACACATCTCTAAAAAGCTACCACCACGGCCTTTTTGCGTCTCGCATTACGCAAACTACTAGTCAAGGGAAAGGACGCACTGGAAAGGGTTTTTTGCCTTTTCTAACTTATCCTCATGACACTATATGTCACTTTATATCCACATACAGAAACTGATGACCGAAAGTAGGGCAAACGGGACATAATCGTATTTCACATGGGTCTTTGCCACACTCACAATGCATCCAATATGTATACAGCATGTAACGATGTAACTAACGCTCACTAAGCATCTCAAATAAACAAAAAGTCATAGCAATTATATTATTCAACTTCCAAGCTCTACTTTGACCCATATTAACTTTAATGTCCCATAACTGCCTTGTTTAAGGGGTATTCATTGCTGTTCAAAAGCCGAACCATCATAACTTCATACCGTCGTATACTGCAAGTGCAAGGACGGTTATGTCAAATCCATATGCGTCACAACCATGATGTATGAATGAATGGGCTCAACTCACAATTACAGTGAAAAGGGAAAGTGAAACATCCTCAAAAATACACGGTAAACAAAAGAGTTTCAACTTGTATGTACATATGCTAGCAGTTAGTAGTTGTATTTAGAAATTTTAAAGCTTCGACTATTGCAAAACGATCCATGGCCATGGGGCAGATGCTCAAGTTTGCGCAACTAAACTATTCTTACTTTTTATGTTGTTTCTCTGCTGTTGGCAACTGGAAAGAAACTCTGAGTCGTTTGTCTATAATTCCTTGAACAAAGTGGATAAAATCAGAGTTACAAAAACAAGCAGTACATATAGTAATACTTAGTAGTATCCAAAATCCAAGAACATTGACACATGAGTAGTTTTCCGTTTTCTACAATCAGTCGTTTGTCGTTTTACAAATGCGGAATATTTATGCATAGTAAAAAATGTTGAATACATGGGATACACTGATACACCACTTACAATAGTATAGAAGCCATGCTACGAGATTTTTCCAGAGAAAGCTTTCATTGTGTGTTATATACATTCTACTATAATCCGTCTATTCATTTACTTGTAGATTCTGTGATCATCTCTAATCTTTACTCTCTTTGTATTCCTGTGGTTGTATACACAAAAGGGGCAAGCTAGGAAAGTTACTCAAGGTGTAGACGCATAAAAACTTTGCAAGGCAGCAAGGCAAGGGTCTTACGGTCCAAGTCACTTATGTCGAAACCTATCAAAATTGAGCAATTCGTTTTTTATTGCATCTTAAACATTTTATATTTGTAGGAAACGAATGCATGTTTATAGTTGGGTACTTATCAGATTTAATCCGTGCGTTCGTTGATGTAAATCCCACTGTAAAGGTTATAATTTGTAATATCTGAGAAGTATATTTTTGTACGTATTTAAAAACGACATGGATAGAAAAATAGAGTTAGTATGTAGCGTTTGGCTTATGAAATTATTATCTTTAAAAGTATTTTTTGACTTCCTACGCATCTTTTAGAGTATTTTTGTGAGAAAAACAAGCTCTGTGAACAGACACAACCTTACAAAAACAACAACTGGGAAAATTGAACCCCCGTTAGCCACAAATTGTCAATGTCATTTGAAGTTCATGTCACAGGAAATATTTACATCAAAATTGTGAACATATTGTGAGTGTATTCGAGACTATCTTAGGCTTTTAGGCTTGGTTTACTTTATATGCGCACTAATTGCAATTACAAGTCCCATATGAAACGGAAATCACGATCAAAATCTTCAAAACTTTTCTGCTATGCCGGTCCCTTCCCGACTTCATTTACCATTAAAATCATTAATTTGAGTGTTCTCAAGGAAATTGTTCAAACAGCAGACTTTTAAGAGTGACTTGCATACAGCCGTGGACATTTTTTGTATAACTATAACCGTTTTTTAATTTTTCATTTCAATTTCTGATTGTGACACTATTGTGCCAGATCGACCATCGACGCGTCTACGCAATGTAGTTCCAGTAGTACGGGAGAAGTACTGCACGCGCTTCGAGAAATCCTTGAAACTTTGGGAGGCCTCTATGCTCCGTCTCCGATCAAAAATTCATTTTAAATAATATGGTGAAATGCAATGCTGCTAGTCCTGTAATTGTCGTATATGCAATCTCATAGTTTTGAAACCAATTAATTCCTTTAATATCAAGCATCAAGGTCAGTCCTTTTCCGGTAACTATAGTATTTCATCAACGGTTTCTCTTTTCCACTCATATATTGAGGGATTACAAATGAAAATACACCTGTAAAATATCGGGTTGATGACGTCTTTTGAAATGGAAATAGCACACTGTGTATTGTAATATAGTATGTTCCACCCGGTGACCATGAAACCACACGTGTCATGATTCCTTTATGAGAAGTTTCGCTCCTTTTGTCAGCGACAAATTCGGTGCGAATGCCTGGATGAAATGCGAAGCAAGAGTGAAAGCTTAGAGCAGTGACATCAAGAATAAAAGAGTCAAACACACAACACTCAAATACAATGAAGTGGATGATTATTACTTTGCTTTCTAAAAACTTCAAGGTGACTCGAATGTAGTCAAAAACTGTTGTTTTCTTAAATGGCCAATGTGACGTTTCGGGGCAACTCAAATGGCATGTCTACAAAGCAAACAAAGAGGACATTGGACCTAACGAAATGAGGCAGCGGCACATTGCCCTTCATTCAAGTACAAAGTTTCAAAGTCAGAAAAGGTGCATTAGACTGAATGAAGCTCAAGACTAGTTGATTAGAAATGATTGTGCAGTCTAGTCTGCTAGTAGGGTATATTGTCACGGGTTAAAACTATGCCATTTCGTGTTGCACACTGGAGACTCTAAAGGCGGAATAAAGTTTGATGTTTATGAAGTATTGACCAAACCATTTTTGCTTGCGCAGTACAGTACAAGTGCAAGTGACACAACTCCAAATTGCATTATACAATGGGGTGTCAACCAACTTTGCGCTTTAAAATAAAATCGAGTATATTACATGTTAACAATGAACCTCAGCTGAAAATCGCCTCTTTCCAGATGCTATTCTAGGAAACAAACTGACACTTAACTCTTGGCGTAGGTATTAGGACTTCCAAGCATGTTTAAAGCACTCAGATGTTTTCTGTCCTTTTAGGTTGGACTTTTCCAAGAAGAAAGTGATCATTCAAGCAAATACGTAGAAAGGTTTAGTATCATTATCATTGTCCTGCACAATATAAGTATTATTATATAGTATTATTATATATAGTACGCACTTTATAACAAATGTTCCTTAATGAAACGTATACCTAAATAGCTTATTATGTGTGCCGAAAGCATGATGGGCGAACCGTTACATGTTGTGTCCACTGTCTCTATCTATCACATTCTATCGGTTGCGTAGTATATTATCGAACCCTAGCAAAAGAATATGACTGTCAGTAATTGGAAAGGTTAATTGATGCATTCCATTATACGTAAAATGCGCACTATAGTATGATACAGTAGTCTATCCTTGCTCCTATCCTAAAAAGTAATTTTAAGAAATGAAGAAGGCTTACATGTAGAAAGTTTTATTACTATATCTTAGTTCTCGTAATTAACACATTCATAGCATCATAACCGGTTATCGATTAGCACAATATAAAAGAGAAAATTGTCAATGCTTGTAAACAATATACATATAAGCAACAAGCTACTGCATATTTCTGTATTACAACGAGAGTTTTAATTGTCTTTGAAAATTGTACAAAGTCTGTGTGTTGCAGATTGCAGTTGCAAGCAACAATAGACAATGGCAATGGTCAATGGGAGAGACCAAGCCAGTGGATCCTCATTGAGTGTAGTTGATTTCTGCCCACCAAGGAATGTATTTACCATATTTATGTAGAAACCACATGAAGAAGAACGTGAGTATTCCTTTGAATGACATTAGTCAAAGATCTGTAATTCGATCGTTTTGTAGATGCACTTTTGTTTGAATTCGCTGATGTATTTGCTTGATGAGATATCATTCTACGCATCCTTGCACTCATGATGTCTGCAGTTTTGTTCAGGATTCGAAGATTCTCACGAACAATTGTTGTTTGTCGTCGCTCTTCCATCAGAGCCTTTTTCTTCTTAAATGAAACATGTGGACGTTCTGTTGGAGGCTTACAATCAATGGCTGGCTTAGCAGCAGCAATCTATAGGGATGGAATAGTTTTTGCAATTAATTTTAATTATTCAACAGAAAAATAAATAGTGACAATAGGAAAGAAAGTTTTAGAATGGGTGACACGAACACGAACCTTATTTCTATGAGCTTTATATCGGCATTTGAGATAATTCATTTCCCACTTGCTGACTGAAAAACCTGAACCACGCTCTGTGGATGTTGGCATGAGGAATTTTAATAATGCTTTCCTATGTCAATGCCAACTATTTATATCTTTGTCTGATAAGTGTATAACAAAGTGCCTTGTGTTTCTAATCCGGGTATGAATAATTAAAGAAGTCTAAAAAGCTAAGCTACTGCACCTAAGTCAATTCAATACTGTGAGGAATTTCCGGAACAGTTGAGATCGTTTGAGCAATACATGCATAGCAGCACATGACAACAAATAAAGCTTTTTCTTCTCACTCCTCCTGAACTTGGGCACTTTGAATAGTGAGTGCTATTGACCAAACATTTTGCTTCTTTTAATGAGCATTCCATCAGATATTTTAGGAAGGAGAAATTGCTTTCAAATAATAGTCTTTTAATGCATTTTTATTTTTTTGTTTCACGTAAAGTTACGCTAGTGGAATTCGCAATGCTGTACTTTAAATTTTTTAACTTCGTCTACCAATTGCATTTTGATATCGGGTTCGGCTTAGCAAAGTTTTGATGATTCAACGATGTGAAACTGAACTAACTGGGCACTTTACTTCATTTTTGACAATGATAAATGTGCAGAATTTTGTTACACACACACGAACACGCACGTGTCGCCGAAATTCACCTTTACACCAGAAGAGCAGAGATCATTAACGATTACCGTGAACACACTGCAGACTGCACTTTACTCCAATCTTATGTATTATCTACGCATTATTCAGCTATATACAGGAAGTATTTGGAAAATCAAGGTTTTTTAATACTATTCTCCATGGATGTACTTTCCCAAGGAAAGATTATATAGCGTCGCTAGACCTGTATAGAACTTTAAGATCTTAAGGTTTCGAGTTTCATCTTCTAAAAACCTTCTAAGTTATACGTAAAAATATAAGAGTTTGTTTTGTGGTTTCGGCAAATTAAATTAGCTACGCTTCCAAAACAACTGAAAGTAGAACGTAAACAGAAACTAGGCGATCCCTTGGACAAAGGACGCAGAGGAAGCAGTATTGGGGCAAAAAGCGACATCCATAGCAGTATAATGTAGTAATGTAGTACAGTAAACAAAGAGAAATGCGATGTTTTGAGTTTTGTTGGGCCTTTGAGCGTCTTCTCTGCTGCTCAATGCAAAAGCAATGCGTGTTTCTCACAATTTTGCGTGTCGCTTACGGTACCGGCACACATTTCAAGGAGACAAGACAGGCTTCTGAGTGAGTGCCGAGACGAGACTGAATCGGTTAGGCTGAACTCGGTCCTTTCCTTATTCACATGAAAATTATGAATGTGGAATGAAAAAGCTTCACCAAAAATAATGTGTCCAGACTCCAGATGGACATGAATATATTGTTATCTATACATTTATTAAACATGGAAACTTCATTGCAAAGAGAGAGACCCAGCACACGAAATGGCATGATGCGTTATCAAGGTCACAGCCTGGCCTAGACATTGACTAGGCTACGAATGTTGTTGCAACAGAAGGGAATGAATCCTATTCTCAGATACTCTGATACCAATTTCAGCTGTTTTTCCTCAGTCACTTTAGTTAGTCTTCTGAAGGAAATACATCATGACTGACACCAATCAAAATCTGCTTTGCTATTTTTCAATTACATGTCCAAAAACCTGGTCCCTTAACACTTAAACGTTCATTTTACTCGTGCAAAAAGTTTGCAAGTTTGTAAGTCTTGTAATCATACAGGTCTACACTACATAGATAGTATTGCTCAGGAAGTTAGGTTGTGCAAGGTGATATTTTAAAAGTAATAGTGATCATGGAACTAGTAATCGGTGGTGCTGCAGCAGTGGGTGCTGGAACGTTTTCCAATCCCTTGGAAGTGATCAAGATTCGAATGCAACTGCAAGGTGAACTCCAGGCGCGTGGACAATACGTAGTACATTATAGGTGAGTCAAAAGCTTTGGTGATGAGATGACACAGATACACAATACAAGAAAACAAGTCTCATTTCCGACCAAAAAATTGCGTACTAGTATACCTAACACGTAACACTGATTCCTCATTAATTCCTTATTTCGTATTCACAGAGACCTAAAAAAATCTCTAAGGCCATGGCAGTAGCAATAGAAAAGGCCTTCAGAGCCGGCGTATCGACCTTGTATTGTAATGTTGTTATAATCGCACATACACACAGACGTTATAATAACCCTTTATGTTCGCTTGAACTACATGTTACATCAACTTCCGATACAAACTTGAACTGCTGAAGTGCTGAACTTGAACTTACCAATGCCAATTTAATTTGAACACATATTTGATGATGTAAATTGAAAAGTATACAGTAGCTGTCGTAAATATTGTGTCATACTCATAATATGCTATACATTTATTAATTCCAAGCAAGATTCTATTATAAAAATCATTATTATGATTGCGATATGGCATACATGAAACAATGTTTCATTCCTGTTTTGCAGAAATGCATTTCATGCAGCGTGGACAATAGCGAGAAATGACGGTATTTTGGCATTACAGAAAGGGCTCGTTCCTGCTCTTTGGTATCAGTTTATTATGAATGGTGTGCGTCTGGGAACGTATCAAATGGCTGAAAAACAAGGATTGACACGGAAAAAGCAAAGTGATGCCGTGGACCCTTTGGGAAGTTTGCTCATGGGTGCTTTGTCTGGTGCTGTTGGAGCAACAGTTGGATCGCCTTTTTATCTTGTAAGAGAATTCCAGTTTCCAATACTCTAACTGTATCGTTTTCATAGGATCCCGTTTGTAATTTAAAACTTTACATTAAGGTCGTTTGTGTTTTAAAAATGTAGGTGAAGACGCATCTTCAGTCAAAAGCGAATGAAATGACGATTGCTGTAGGACACCAGCATAACTACAAAGGAATGACGACAGGTTTGCTTCAAATCTATAGGAATCACGGAGTCATAGGACTTTGGAGAGGTACTTCTTCCGCAATTCCGAGAGTTTCTGTAGCGTCGGCTGTTCAGTTGCTGACCTTCGAAAAAGCCCTTGGTATTATACTACACTCATACATTTTAGTTCAATAGGTATACATTGACGTTTTTGATTAGAAATTTGTAAATCAATTATGCAAAACTAAATTGCACTTTAAGAATTTGTTCGTGACTTAAACGTTCTTCCGCATGGAACCTGGATGTCAGCTTTCTGGGCCAGCCTTATATCCGGTGTTTTTGTTGCATGGAGCATGGCTCCTTTTGATCTCGTCGCTACTCGTTTTTACAATCAAGGCATAGACGCGAAGGGGAAAGGTAAGGAAGTCCCCTTATCTTAATTATTGACTTGACGGCATTGTTATCATTATCTTTCTCGGATGCAATGTAATTAAACACAAAATGTTTTTGATGTAATAGGATTACTGTATCGCAGCATCGTGGATTGTACAGCCAAGATTTATCGTGAAGAAGGCTTGTATGGTTTCTACAAAGGATGGACAGCCAACTATTTTAGACTCGGGCCACATACACTTTTACTTTTGGTTTTTTGGGATAGGCTTAAATATTACCATAAACTACGTGAAGAAAAGGTCACATAAGAATGCTACAGTCAAGTCAATGTCAAATAAGAATCACTGCATTCCTTTCACTTAGGCTTAGGCCCTTCCACTTTTAATCAAATCGTATTCTTACAAATTAATGTAACTATTCTTATATTGTACAAAATAGAGCATGAAATGTACACCATCAAATTTACTTGCGAAGCTTAAATGCAATAGTTTATGTAACAATAAAATAAACTATGAATACAACAGGGTAACTCATACATCAAAGCTATAGTACTTTCTCTGATTGATAACATTGTGTTTAGTGCAGTCGTACGGTGTAAGAAAAGTAAGAATAACACATTAACACTGTCTGTTCCTTCTGTTCAGCGTCATAAGCTGAATGCGTTCCTAATAAGTGCAAATTGCGATTATGTAAGCAATTCTCAATCCAACCCAACAGCGTGTCGTTCAGTCGACAAGTCACGTACGTTTTTTCAACGCCGTACAGAAAATACATGCTTCAAGTGCGTGTCCAAGCCTAGTCTGTTGTCTCAACTTGAAACCAAAATCTCTCAATTTTGGATTTTAGCATTTTACCAACCTACCTACACGCAACAAAATATACACGGTCCCCCAAATACGCGACGGCCTTTGTCCTATTTCGGAGATTATACCGGGTTTCTCCAGGGTTCCACTCGTGGATTTCCATCTACCCGAATTTTTGTGCGGTGTAAAGACCATGGGCTCAGCTGGCAGTCATGTGTTGACGAAAGCTCATTGAATATTAAAAATAATCTATTTGCATCATATGAGTGCATCGTCATCCTGTGCCATTTCGTCTAGACATCCAAGCTGCAAAACTTACATTTCCGTCCGTCCCATGAACATTAACAACATAACCACATAACCAGTGTTCAGTAGTACACTATCTATAATACATTCTAATTCTAATACACCCGTTTTTCTCGTGTTATTATAATACTGTACTTTGCCACTCACATTATATTTTTGTAACCTCTAAATTATTTATTATAGTGTTATTTGTAAGCAAATGAAAAACGTCTACTTGTGATCTTTATATAAAGTAAAACTCATAAGAAAGAACAATAATATACTTATTTAGGATTTAAATTTGCAGTAATAAATATAATATATATAGTTTTAATTCAAATTTTCAATGAGGGCTAGAATTTTTCTACGATTTTATCAGCTTAGGATAGCCTTAGTCATGGAAACGTTCAAGCGTCCTTGCTTCCCATGTTACGTCTTTTTATATTAGGAATTATATTGTTTATAGTGCATGTGCAGAAACCTGGGAAGATCATTGAGGAATTTCAATATACATGGCTTAAAAAATAATTTGAGTCATAGTTTATTCCTTTATAAAGTTGTTTCAAAAGTGCACTTATTGAGTTCAATACCTTTGACAAGTACAAAAACTAAACATGGAATTGGTTTTGGGGGGTCTTGCTGCTGTTGGTGCAGGATTCTTTTCAAATCCTTTAGAAGTTGTTAAGATTCGTATGCAGCTTCAAGGAGAATTATTGGCCAAAGGAAACTATTCTGTTCACTACAGGTGAGTTGACGGAATAGGAATAAACTTTGAATGCATTATAAATCGATTACCTTTTCAATGTTGAATGAAAATGAATTTGGATGTTTTATTTCTAATAGGAACGTATTTCACGCTGCATACACCATCGCTACGAAAGACGGCCTTCTTGCCCTGCAAAAGGGACTCATCCCTGCCTTATGGTATCAATGGGTAATGAATGGAACACGATTAGGTGAGTGGGCTTGAACATCGTCATTTCAGTTAATAATAATGCGTGGTTTGTAAAAATAGCATAAACTATGACTTTGAATTTGAACTTGATAGGTCTGTATTCAATCGCGGATAAGAAAGGCTGGACAAGAAATGAGGCCGGGACTCTTGATGCTCCAAAAGCTGTTTTATGTGCAACATTGTCCGGTGTTGTTGGTGGAATCGCGGGTTCTCCTTTCTTTTTGGTAATCCATTAATTAAGTTTATACTAATTTGGGAAGACATACTATAGTAGAATTTATACACCCAAACTGCTGAACAATTGCCTTTCATTTTTTAAAGATAAAAACCCAGTTACAATCTCGAGCAAACGATCCTTCTATTGCAGTTGGGACTCAACATGACCATGCTGGACGAATGAGCCTTGCTCTCAAAAATATTTATCGTAATCATGGAGTACTTGGTTACTGGAGAGGAATGTCCAGTTCTATTCCAAGAATTGCTGTTGCGTCTGCTATTCAACTGCCTACATTTGGAAAAGCAAGAGGTATTAATATGAACTTCATTATTTCATATTCACAATGTATTGAACATTGAACACTCAAATTGTACCTTATATATGTTTGAAAACATTTTAAACAATCATAAACTTTAACTCACTTACAGAGTTTGTGCAGAGACAAAAACTGTTTCCTGAAAATAGCTGGCTTAATGCTCTTTGTGCGAGTTTGATATCGGGTTTATTTGTGTCTTTTGGAATGGCACCATTTGATTTGATATCAACTAGATTCTACAATCAAAGTGTCGACAGTAACGGACGAGGTTTGTCTTCAATCCATAAATTTCTAGAACATTATATGATGTGTCCTACTAAAATGTTGAGATGTCGAATATAAGACAATTTGTGGAATTATATATAGGTCTACTGTACAAAAACTTACGGGATTGTGCTCAACGAATTTTTGCCAAAGAAGGCCTGTCGGGATTTTTTAAGGGATGGACTGCAAATTATTTCCGCGTTGGTCCTCATACATTGCTCTCACTGGTATTTTGGGATCAAATCAAGTATTACTATATGATGTATCACACAACTGATAATTAACTTTCAATCATTAGTGTAAATTAAAAGAATCGAGATAGCATCTTAAATAGTGAAATGGAAAAAGCTGACAAATGTTTCAATAAAAAAAATGCTGAACATAATCTTGATAAATGGATTTTCCTAAATTTTCGACTTTATTTACTCAAATTAACGTAATTCGTTACAGTTTAATGAACAAAGAAAGTGGACCATTATACATTGTATAATACAATGAAAAAGCGACACGGCCATTTAGGAATTAATCTAATTATAATATTTTAACAGTCTCACTTATATACTACTGACATTATAATTTACTTAATAACAGTAATATTTTATTATATTACATGAAAGAACTACACTTACTCATCAATACAAGGTATACAATAAAATCAATATATGATTTCTTATAAGAGCATATGAAACAAAAATTGGACTTCATTATTGCTTATAATGAAAGTTATTATAGTTAGTTATATTATAGTTAAAGTTATTATACTGGACAATTCCGCTGCTGGGGTGAAAAAGGGCGTTTGGTAATGTTGCTAACGGGTAAAATCGGTAACCAAGGGCCAATTTTTTATTTTTGTTTTTTTTAGGGAATTTAGTGACCGATTTTACCCTTAGCAACATTACGCCCTTTTTCCCCCAGCAGCATAGCAGTTGAACCATGATATGAGTTAGCTGAGTGAGATTTATCATCTGCTCAACAGGCAGTGCATATATTATCAATTATCACTGAATGATTGTTCCTGACTATAATAAAATGGGGCGAATTATTTTAAATTCGATTTGGGCAGAATACCATTACCTATGAATTTGGTATGGGTACCTCGAGCAACCATATCACCAGTCTTATTGTTCACAATATCCACAGTACAAAAAGCCATTTTCTTTCCGAGTTTCTGAGTGGATACTATTATATTAACTTGTTCCCCAACGGCAACGGAGTTCATAAAACTACGTAGGTACAGATATCGCAATCAGTCATTATTAAGCAGGAACAATACGTGTGTTACAATTTAACAATATAAACATTGCACAGATTCTTTATATTGTATTTGAACTCTTACGTCATATTAAGGTTGACTGAGACACCACCCCATGTAATGTGGGGATAGCCAAGAAGAGCAAGTCCAGTCAAACTATCAACCAAAAACGTAGACATGGCCCCGTGCAAAAACCCGGCGGAATTTCGATGTTCTTCTCCTACTGTCATATTTGCAGTCAACGTCCCTGCATCACCGCTTACAATCTTCACCTTATAGTTGAATAGTTGAATAATTGTAAATTAGAAATATAACAAAAAAAGCCTTACAAAAGTTAATCCATTAATGAATAAACATTGAGAAAATTAAAAAAGAAATCTAAACCTTCTCCAAATGCTTATTAAAGCCAATTCTTATGGCATTGTTGTAAGCACGCATAATTAATGACAAGCTTTGTGAAGTACTCATTTTCAGTGACCACAAACTAACTGGTCACTCACTCAAACTAATTTCGAAAATACAATTGGAGATGGAAAGAATTTAACAGAGAATTCGTAGGCAGTAAATGAGAGCTGAAAAACTTAAGTCATGTGGTGGTGGAGTGTGGAGACAGATCAGATGTTAGTTTATCGTCGGCGCGGGAGCGCGCGACCACGAAGTTTGCCCTCCTGCAACGCCAACGGCAATGGGAAAGGAATACTCTCCTCAAATTTACTAACCCAGTCCTCATGTTCACAAGACATGTGACGAATGCACACCAATGCTTCATAAGCACAGTCCGCACGTGCTTCCACCATCGTTGGTCCATTTCCAATAAAACCTTTTCTTTTATCCCCAAATCTGATCGCACAGGTACAAGAAGGAAGAGAATCTGGATCTGAAAGTGGACCTTCCTTGACAGGGTATTCAGAAAAACGGACACTCCCATTATTGGATTTAGCTATAAAACCATCCAGCAGAGCAGTGCTTCCTCCATGTTCAACGATATACGATTGCAACTCCACAACCTATAAAACAGGACACAACAATATTCATAATTCAATTTCAAGTTAACAACGTACATACTGATAAATAAGAATACATGAGTAGTAAAAGCAAAACTTACATTCTTGGTCTTCAGAAATTCTGACATTCCACCATCATCATTGTCATCTACAAATGTAAGCAGTGGCTTATTAGCCACAGGATAAGTTTCAATATATACAGCCGAAGCTGCAGATCCAGAGCCTCCGGCTTCATCAACACTAGTGGAAGTTGAAGTTGATGGTAGTTCAAATCGACGAATAGTGGTCATGTAGGAAGTAAACTTGTTCAACATTATAGCAGACGCCAATCTTTTAGCGTCTTTCTTCGTTTTGGCCACCGCCTCAGATTTCAACACTTCTCCTTCATTAATAATCACCTCGCAACCCACTTTGAACCGTTTCATATGAGAAGGGCCTTCCTCACAAATATCCTACCACACAAAAATAAGCTAATTTATATCAATTTTTTCAATAACCTCAAATGATTGTACAATACATCAGTAATATTGTGTTAATGTTCTTATGAGCAGTATTTGCGGAAATCGATTTCGGGAATCGGGAGTCGAAATCAATGGAATCGGGAGTCCGAATCAATGGAATCGATTACCGATTCCCAAAATTCTGAATGTGATTCCCGATTCCAAAAATGATTCCTGATTTCTAAATGAAAGTGGTTCCCACTTGTCTCAAAACTATGTTCATTCCCATTAATATAATTTATTTTATGATATTTTATGAAGTCAAATTAAGTGCACTTAATGTTAATGTGTACTTGGCCAAATTCGTATCTGTGTATCAGCATTTGCAAAAATCAAAAGCAGGAATCAATGGAATCTATTTCTGATTCCCGATTCTCACAAATGTGATTCCCACAAACAATGCTTATTAGTATTTGTATTAAAGATTAATGGTACTCAAAACGAAATACATACCTTAAAAAGAACAGCGTAATCACATTGACCAACTTCGAAATTCAACTTCGCTGTAGCGTTGACATCAACCACACGATCATATTCCGTTAGAGTCATAGCTACAATCATAAAATTCATCATTTTGTAGTTGCCTCATCATCATTCTTTGTTTGAAATTACGTTTCCTTATTATGTCAAATGTTTCGTACTGTATTCATTCGTTGGTTTATTTTCATCTGTCACGGCTCCGGACGCAGCTCCGGCATTGTTAACTCGCTGAACAGTTCCACCCGCCTGCTCATGGCCAATATTCACACTAGTATTGACAACCGGAGGAATCGGAGTATGACCTGCTGATTTCATCGTATTTATCAATGCAACTGCCGCTAACTGCTTCGCAACCTGTTTGGAACGTCCTGTAGCTTGAGCTGAAAATTCACAAATAAACATTTTGTTAACATGCTTCTACTCACATTTTGATCCACATTTTTTACAATAAATAATAATAAATATTTTGTTGAAAAATTTACCGCTATGTTTCACATTAACGGATGCCAAGTCAAGTGTTACCGTACACTCAAACCCTGCATTTGTGATCATGGTTTCGACGAGTGGGGCAGTATAATACTGAGATGCGCACTCATAAATCCATTGCATGGGGGTTTTCCCATGGATAAGTGGAATTTCTGACATGTTTAACTAATTTCGTAGTCTCAGATGATCATCAGTCTGTTCGAATCTCAAAAACAATGAAATAAACTATAGAATTAACGACAAAGAATTAATGAAATGTTGGAAAACTGTCCTCGAACACAACGAACGAACCAAAGAACTAAACAGCCTTTACTTACTTCCTACACAAGTGAGTTCTCGTCTTGGAATGACTGGACAGGAATGGTCTTGGTCTTGGTCCAAGGCCTCCGAGTGTGGAAAACGTATGAAAAACGTATGACTCAACCACCTCGCCGTGTTTTTATCATGGAAATGGAATAGATAGGAAATCAAGTCCCGTGTGCAACTTCAACGTGCAATGTGCAACATAAGCACAAGTCAATTTTGAGAATAGCGCTTTACACACAGGCAGAAAAGAGACGAGGACTTGGACAAGAGTTTTTAGTCTGTGTGTGGATTTTTCGCCTTGTTCGTTGTTGTTCCGTTGTTCCGTCGTTCCTTCATTCTTTTTCTCTCCTCAATAAACTGAACCATATTTTGTATTCGGCCTCATCTCACTCATCTCATCTCTCGTCCATTTGTTGAAAGAATTAAGTCTGATACAGGTGGTCCGTATGTGAGGTATGTGTTGAATTGAATGCATGTGCGGTTTTTAAAATGTGAAAATTACAATGTGTTTAATAAATTGTTTTCTTTTGTTAGATTTCGGTTAATTGTGGATTGTAGTCTTGTAGCACACTTGTGTGATTTGAACAACTGTTTTGTTTTTATTCGGAAAATTACAAGCGGAAGGTAACATTGTGTTAAAGATAATAATGTTTAATGTCATTTGCTTGTCAAGTTTTGGAAACTAACGTTGGCTTTCGATTTTTTATGTTTTTTTTAAAGGTTTGAGAATATTTGTGGTTTTGAATCCGACGAGAACTGAAGTAGCCATGTCAAGACACAGGAATGTTCGGTCCATGAATTACGATGAAGGTAGGATTTAAATACGAGTAGAATATAATGATAATTTAATGTTTAGGGAGTCTGGAGAAATTATAATGTTTAATTATATAATAATGTAATGTACCTAATAATCATTTCTATGGTTGCGATTTAGAATACGAAGGATATGACGACGTGTATGGTCATTCAGTCGAAGATGATTATTGTGTCAGTCCAAGTGGTAAGTCACAAGTTTTAATGTTTTTTTTTAAACTAAGACATTAAAGCGTTTTAATTAATCATTTTTTATGTTTGACTGGGGGTGTATAATTGACTATTTTGACGTTGTGAACGGTTTTTTATAGCTTCGCAGTACATGTATGATCGATCTACGCAACACCAAATGTCTTCATATTTTGAAGAAGATATTGCGGAAGAGCCGGAGGAAGAAGCAGCTGCTCAAGAGAATGAAATTGTGAGAAAAAGAATGGATTCCTTGACAATTGAGAGTGCAATGGCAAATTTGGTACCCGAGGAAGAAATGCTGTTGAAGTCTTGCCTGGACGAAATCCACAATGTTGTCGGGGATTCCATTGCAGATTCAGTTATAATTTCACATATTCTTACAAATAAGTTCGACGTAGAAAAGGCTCTCGATAACTGTCTTAAGGAAGCTACTAGAGGTAAGCATGATTTGATCATATTAATAGTTTACATTAATCAAACTTACCCATGTTTTTTTTTACTACATATAGTATTTGAAACTATAGTTGTGGAATGAGTATTGTACATTATGGAATATTGGTATTGTATTATTAGATATTCAAAAAACACAAAAACGACGGGAAAGAAATGAAAGTGATCGACCTGTCCGGGTGGTTGAAAAGGAAACATCTAAAGGTAAATGTAGTTTATGAAAGTGTACTATTAAGAACTTTAAACTCATAGTCAACACACCTCAGTGTAATTTTTTTATATTGTTGCTTATATTTCATGTATTCCTGAACGTTGTGTGGTTCTATTTCTATCTGGCTTGCTAAGGTAAGACTTATTTGGGAATTCTTCGTTAGATCGTAAGATTGAAAATGCAGTTCCAAACATTTCTAATATTGAAGCTACGTCAGTTGAGGATACAGGCAGTAGCTTACTTGAGAAATTGGCTCATGCTCATGTTCAGAAGATTGAAACATTCGGGGATGCTCTTCAGTTTTTGAATGATGGGAGCACGAACGCTCTCTTGGGTCAACAGGGTAGCGAAATTCAAAATTCATCGGAAAGTCAGCAAACCACTAACCTGTTCTTTGCTGAAAACAACAACTCGAACTTTGACTGGTTGTCTGGTTCACACAAAAGCACCGTAATATCTGAGAATTCGTTATTTTCAGGAGATAGCAGCCTGTTTAGTGGTACAGAGGTTGTGTTTAGTACAAACGTCAATTCAACTACGGAAATTTTGCCAAGTCATGCACCCGATTCAACTGAAGAG
>JABASF010000870.1:0-30027 GCA_019776145.1 Harlomillsia oculata
TCTGCAGTAAACCCTCTCATCTATACCATTAGTTCTCAAGCAGTCCGGGACGAGCTTAAAAAAGTATTGGTACCGTGTCTTCGAAATAGGTATTTCATTACGTTTTAAGGATTAACCTTTGTCTAATAATAAAATTCTAATAAATTGAAATCTTTGTGCATTCATAAGGCGAAATCCAGAACAGCAAGCGTCACAAGTCTCGACCACAACAGTCTAAAATGCTAAAATCTCACAAGAGCAAGTCACTATGAGTGAAATCAATTCGACCGCATTCGCGGAATAAAATTCATACTATGATAATTTTATGTAATAGCGCAATCTAATTATAGTGATTACTTGTATTATATTTTGTACTCTAACAATCGCAGTCATTGTCAAAGGCTTTGGAATGTAATTCTTTCCAATACAGCAACTCTGTTCCAATTCCAATCCATCCAAATCTCGCCTTTTTACTGAATTCTGTACCTAATTCATTTTGTATGAAGTCGCATCCTTTTTTATGCAATCTCATCTCGTCATGTAAAGTCCAACAAAACATGATGAACGTCTGTAAAATTGAAGGCGAAGCGTATCTCCGTCAGTTTTAGGTCAAGGTTCATGCAGAGTTTAAACGTAATCGTATGAACACATTGAAACTGAATACGCGTTGTCTTCTTCATCCTGCGTCATTTTACAGTTGACCATCCTTGCGTACAAAAGCAACAAAAAGTGAAGCAGGAAAGTGGTAATGGTTTTGGTTTATCAGGAATTGACAACATCATCGTATCATTTAGAGTTGTTTTACCATTAGCTTTAATTTTCATTGGTATTGATTCAAGTACAATAAGAACTGGAATGTCATTCGTTTTGACTTTAAAAAGATAATTGTATTGCTATACTTTGACATTTCAATTCACAGTTTGAGCTTATCGACTTCTGTGTCAATTCCATAACAAGTACATAGATAACAAATCGTCAGAAGTGAGAGTCGAGAGTTGTCTAACAACTTGAACTGTTGTTGATTGTTGATTTTATAATTTTATTTTAGTCTTCGGGTGATTTTGTCATTGTCAGACAGTTGATTTTCTGAAATTGGTTTTGAGTTTTGACTTTTGACTGCTAAATTTTTCCACACTAATTTTGAAAACTAAGAATGGGTTCGAAAGAACAAAGAGAGTGGCGTAAGAAAATAGACGCTTTGGATGTCCTCGATGATTTGCCCGAAGGACCTTTGGATTTGTACAGGAAACAAGCATCTTTCGACTGGAAAGTGATGACTTTAATCATGGAGAAAGAGGACACTTTGGCTTTTAAGGTCAGGATTGAGGGTGCTTAAAATCCATTTTTTAGTATTATGTAACTTTGAATTTGATAATGAACGATTGAAAAATTAGTATCGGGTTTGGCGTACATTGGAAAATGACCCTGTCTTTGCACATTCACCCGTAAACCGCACTTTGGAAGAAGAGCGTAAAGTTGTGATGGACCAAGTACTTAGAGTTCAAGAATACGATTTCCTGAAAGAAAGTGAAGGAGGCACTGCGGATCCAATTTTGGTAAAGTTTTTGAACTAGAATTCAGCTTTCATTGAGAAGAAAGTGTTGAATTAATAATTTGGTTTGGTACGGTAGGTGAGCACTTTGACAGTCGCCCTGGGACAGTATGATTGGAGTTTGTCTGCACGACGAGGAATTCTCATGGATTTCTTTACCAATGCCGTTCGCGGACAAGGCACAGGGAAACACTTTGATTACATTGAAGCAGCTTATAAGTTTCAGGTTCTTCTAAGTTTTGAGCAATTTTTGTAAAAATATGAAAGCCTAGTGCAAATGCGTAACACTTGTGAAAATTGTATAGTTGACCGGATGTTGCGCTCTAACGGAAATAGGTCATGGAACCAATACAAGAGCGTTCCGCACCAAAGCTACGTATGACCCGAATTCGGAAAAGTTTATTTTGCATACTCCCGATTTTGAGGCTGCCAAATGTTGGGCTGCTAGTTTGGGTACGAAAGGTTTTGTCACGTTGAAATCACTTTGACATAACGTTTTAAAGTCTTTAATTATTGTAATAGGTAAAACTGCTACACATGCATTCGTGATGGCACAATTGTACACTCCAGATGGCTACTGCCACGGGTTACACAGTTTTATCATTCCGATCCGGGATACGAAAACAATGCTTCCGTATCCGGGAGTTATGATATGCGACATGGGCGAAAAACTTGGTTTAAACGGTTTGGATAATGGGTATAGTACAATACCACTTTTTATTATACTAAATAAACATAGATAGAGATGTTGTTGGTGAATGAATCAAAGGTTGTTGGATGTTTAACTTTGCTTGAGTTGTTTTTCAATATATTTTTAATGAATGTGTAGTGTCATGACATTTGACCACTATGCCGTTTCCCGTGACTGCCTCTTGAACAAAAATGGAGACGTGAAAAAAGATGGAACGTATGTGTCACAGTTTAAGGACCCGAACAAAAGATTCGGAGCATCCCTTGGAAATTTATCCGCGGCCCGTACAGGAATTGTCCCAATGTGTATTGCCAACATGTGTAATGCGTTACCGATTGCCATTCGCTATTCAGCAGTACGACGTCAGTTTGGTTCGGATGGTCACCAAGAATTGCCGGTGATGGAATACCAAATGCAACAGTGGCGACTTTTCCCGTATCTTGCGGCGACTTACATCATGAAATATTTCGGAGATAGTTTTTTTGAGAACTTTCTTCATTTCGTTTTGAGCCAGTACAGCACCGAAATGGACAAGGACACTTTGGCTTTGATGGGTACTGAAATCCATGTTTTGTCGGCATCCTCAAAACCGATTGCGGGTTGGCTAGCTCGGGATGCAATCCAAGAGTGTCGAGAAGCTTGTGGTGGACATGGATACCTTCGCGCAGCGGGGATTGGCCGACTTCGAGATGATAATGATGCAAATTGTACTTATGAAGGGGACAACAACGTTCTTCTTCAACAAACTAGCAATTGGTTGTTGAGCATTTGGGCAAATCCAAAACGAGAAGAGATCGCTAAGAACATGCCGCTTGGAACTTTGACTTTCTTGGTTGATTTCAACAACATGTTCAAAAGAAAATTCCTTCCAAGAAACGTTCAAGAATTGATGAACCCTTTGGTTGTGCTGGATTCCTACAAATGGCTCGTGTGCTGGTTGTTGCAGTCTACTGCTGAAAAGTTCCACTTTGCTCAACAAGGAGGCAAAGATCTTTTCACAGCCAGAAATGACAGCCAAGTGTACAGAGCTAGGACACTTTCCATTGCTTTCATTGAGCATTACGTCCTGGAACGCTTTTGGATCAAGATGTGCTGCAACACCGAACTTCCAGTGGAGATTAGAGACGTCCTCACCAAACTCATGTTGCTCTTCGGTTTATGGAGTCTGGAGAAACACATGGCCACATTGTACCAAGGTGGCTATGCTTCCGGACCCGCACCCGCTAATATCATCCGGGAAGGAATCCTTGAACTTTGTTCAAGTCTCAAGAATGATTCCGTGTCATTAGCAGACGCAATTGCTCCTCCTGATTTCATTCTCAATTCTGCACTCGGGAATTCGGATGGTCAGGTGTACAAACATCTTCAATTGGCCATGTCACAAACTCCGGGTGGGTTTGAGCGCCCGTCCTGGTGGCAAGATGTATCTGTGCGTATAAATTCCAATTTGTAAAAAAGTGATGAAGTGATAATTGTTCTCAGCGTTAATTTTGATTGTTTTGCAAATTATATTGTAAAAAATGGATTTTTCAAATCATTTATTCATTTTAAAAAATGATCACAGTTTAATTAAATGTCATTCACACAACCAAACGCTTCTGAAATTATGATTCTTGAGAAATTTCTTCATTCTTCGTAAGTGTCTCAATGAATTCCTCGTTGGAAACTTGATTCCAAAATGTACTCAGCACTCTCCAGCTTAAACTAGCACATTCCTGAATATAAGCATTTTCACAGTCAGTTTGCAGAGATGAAAGTCCCAACACGAGACTTTGGCATAGACGACCAGCCACGCAGACCTTTCATAACATAGCACAGTCAAGTCATTCTCCATTCATTATGGCGTCACATTTTCTTTAAGTCGCCAAACACTGAGCAATTAAATTATTAGTACCTTCAAAATCCTCAATTCATTTTGGGGCATTGGTCGAACAGAATTGAACCCTTTGAAAAGAGCAGTTGCTCCTTCCAAGGCCCCCAGGACTTTTCTTTCGGTGCAATAAGTCAAAGTCCCAGCTATCAAAATGGCCAAATCAAACAACATAGGTGATTCGCAAATTTCCCCAAAATCAATGACACCAAAGTCAACTGGAAATTCGTCGCGTGGGCTTCCAATAATTAAATTCCCTTCGTGAAGATCACAATGGATTGTTCACTGTATAATTGACATGAAATATCAATCAAATCACAAGTATTTAATCTAAAGAAAATGCAGTAAAGCAGATCTGTGCTCAGGACATTGTTAAATTAACCTTTTTCTAATGTACTAGCAATGCTCATCACTCTACTTTCAAATTCATCGATGATGTTCTTGACCAAATCTCGTTTCTCGAGTTCATTGCAAAATACATTTAAAAGGCCACGAAGGTCCTTGATACACTCCATAGCCCAGATTGAAGTTTCAGCGTAATGCTTCAATGACGAGTGTTGGAAGTCCTAAAATCGAGTATTAATGAATATTTAACAATTAATTTTATAGATTTAGCGTATATAGCATATACATGACATCCACATTTGCTAATTGCTATCCGCAAGTCCGCAACCCGTCTCACTTTAAAAGTAGCCTGGAACCGGGCTGCGTATTTTCCAGTTTCATACAACAATTTGTACGTGGGAGGAACATCAAACATTGTTTCTCCAGGGAGGAATGTGATCAATACCAATGCATGCAAATGCTCCTGATTATTTCCATCTGTGGAAGACCGAATGCACAAATCGGCTTGATTACACATTATTAAGTAACATTTTACTGAATCATTCTTGTACCTTTGACATTCACTAAAGTTACATCCTGTCCATTCAGTGCTTTCTGAGGTACTGGACATTTGATTCCTTTCTTGGCTAAAAATGAAAATACAAATCACGTTTTTTTTGCACAGACTACGAAAATTCCAAAATGTGTAAATGTTGACAAACCTAAATAGAGCATGGCGCTTCCCATTGCTTCGAGTCTGGGTCGATTTTCAGTGTCCAGACTGTTAAATACCTTTACTACCCATTCAGTATTGTTTTGCTACATAAACGGAATGACGAAGGATTATAGTAAAAGTGATGGAGTTACCTCGTCATATCAAGCAAATATAACAATACGAATACACATGTAATTATAATTGAAACGGAATTTTCATACGTCAGAATCACATAGGATATGATAGTTCCTATCCCAATATCCATCCAATTCCTTGATCCAGTTGACATTGAAACCAAAATGGGTTTTCACTAGATTCGTCACTTGTTCATTAGTCAAAGTTGGTTTGACTGCACCGCCGGGTTCCAACATTCTAACCTGGCAATACAGAACCTTGATATTTATAAGAATGTTCAGTTACAGCAATATCAATTATCAAGCAACACTAAATTATAATAATTCAAAGCTTTAATAAGGGATCATTAAATAAATCTCTTCTCGACATTCTCGAGTATACTGAAATGCCTATGATAAGGAGACATATAAAAAATCAGAGTGAAAGAACTTTGATTGATAACACGAATGATAAAAGCATTAATAAGAATGTCATTCATTCATGTATTTGCCTTATTGGACGAGACTGATGGTGAATTGGAATGAGCACCACGAAAAGAACAAGTTGAAGGAGAAGAAGGAATGAATGGAATTTTAAAGCTCAAGTTGCAGAAACGACGAAAGGATACTGAATTCTTAAAGGAAATCATAATGAACACTAACGTCATAGAGAATGTAATCTTGTCCGTCCTGTCCAAGTAACGTAGTAACATCCAAGTCCAAGACAACTTTCCAAATATCTTTTTGTACTAGTTAATCCACTGCTTACTATGGAAATGTTGGCATTTAAGTTCAGCATTTTTTGTCACACAGACATACTCATTCGACGATTCGACCTTGCTCACGATGACGAGACGCCCAGATTCACATGAAACAAACGTAAATAAACGGAAGCTCTGTGCAATTCGCAACTTCATCATGCATTGTTTTCCATTGTATCGTTTCAAATGGAATTTCGTCATTTATCACTGTTTGAATTAGGGGATTCCTGAATGAAGAGCGTAGCTGTGTCTAAATTCTCTAAATGTATGAACACACAATGCAAAATGACTTTTTGATCTATTAATTCACTTATCCGGATTCATTTTGCTATCTTGCAAGTGATAGGCTATAGAACGATGCAACGAGAAATGAATGGTAAGATCGATAAAGTTGATGCACAAAACACACCTTGACCTCTGCAAGGGTGATAAATTAGGATGTCACTTTTTGCATGTTTACACAATGGAGACGAACGATGAGTCTCTTGGCTAGCACTAACGCCAATGAAAGTGCATTATAAATTGGCTTTCTCCAAGACCCGTCGGGTAGGACTTGAAAGGAGTCAACGTGTGCCACTTTTCATTTTACTGACAATCATCGATTTGTTCCAGTTGGAGTTCTCACGGTTGATTACCTATTCTCATGGCCGTCATAGTCTTTTATATGAAGCAATACAGGGAGACAGACATGGAATTATTATATTGTCCAGAAAAAAAAAGCTTTTGTCACTGCTGGAGAGTGTCTCACCCAATTTCCTCCTAAAAGATTCCCACATGCTGATCCACCATGCAATGAATTGTGCACTCTCATCTTTGTTACATTAGTGCAATGAATGCATTATTTGCAATGCCTTGTTCGAAATTCCTGACACGGAAAGCACAATGTTCCATAGTTGCGTTGTTGTTCGGAACTTAAATAGTGGCGAAAGTCCCAAATCCCAACCCATTCTTCATTCTCGACTCGCTCAAGTCGGGTTTCCCGGTTCCAGAGCTCTTGTGCGGTGTCAACGTTGTGCTCCAACTTCTCTGATTTCCAAAAGAGCCTAACAAGCAGACGATCTAAATTAAATTGTCACTCTCGTGATCATCATCGGATTAGCACATGCATTTTTTGCAAGCTGTACTTAAGTTAGTCATGTTATCATTTTTGCATGCAAAAATCGTCAAGTCATATTTTTGAAAGTATATGTAAACCATGCACGTCAAGTTGAGCAACTCTCATGGAATTTAGTCATTGCAAGTTACGCAAGAATGTTTTTGGATGAAATCGTGAGATCAAAAATCTTTGTTTTGTGGCGAAGTGAGCAGACGCTTACGTGTTGACAAGTCAAAGTGGAACATCCGCAGGGCGCAGTGGGGACAATGGACAATGACACGCAATGATCTCCAAAAAAATGTACTTTAGGATTTGATAACACGAGCCTAAAATTTTGGTCTAGTTTCACGTGAACTATCAACAAACCGACAGCACGAGATTGACAATCAGGATCATCATATCATAGTGAACATTATATAGTGCATTGTGACGTTGTGCCTAGCATTGTTGTTCGATTCAACCCGTTCTTGTCCTTACTTAGACAACTTAGACTAGACACGACACAACACAACAATCGAAATCGATAAGACATAAAACGATAAGACACAGAGGACGGGTTACGCCTTACGCGGTTTAAGAGAAGGACAACAACTTGTACTATTTGTTAAATCAAATAATGTGGACATAAAAGATTAAATCTCAATCGACATTTAAGTAAATTCTGGGAAAATAGGAGAAAAAGATAATGCAAATTCCAGTAATAAGATTTTTCGTCCATCTTTTGTGCCTGTGCACTGTTTCTCGGGGTCATGTCGGACTCACATATCCTCCAGCGAGGAAATTCGATTTGGATTTTCTGGACAATATCCGAACAAAGCCACCGTGTGGAATGCCGAAAGGTTCCTTGAGAACGTCGTTACGTGCCGGGTCGACTGTCAATGTTACATGGCATTTATCGTATCCACACAGGGTGAAATAATTAATCTACATTATATAAAAATTATTAGATCATTACTCTAACTAATATTCTTAATGAATTTTGATGAAATTATTAACGAGTCAGGGAGGCTACAAATTAGAAGTTCTAAACAAGGATGACGAAGTTCTAATGGACCTCACGTCGAATGCACTCAACGACAATTACATTTCTGGCGACCCAACGTAAAATACTTCATTATTCCTATTGAAATACGATTTTAAAAGATTAATTGAATCAATCTGAATATAATTGAACAAAGAACATAACATGACTCGAAAACCGAAATTATGCGAGTTATGCCAAAGACTTATGCCTATGCCACTTATGTGATTTTTAATTTCATTTATTGCAGCGTAATTAATATTCATACTTAATATTTTCACAGAGCACAGTCGCAGTTGGTAAAAATTCCCAATTCTTTAACATGCGATGACTGTACGTTAAGATTAGTTCGCCAGGCATCAGAATGGGCAAATAATTACAGGTAAAGTGTTTTGTGTATCTTCATCGAAATCCAATAATAAAAGTTAACATGGATTCGATAGATTCTTCTCCTGTGCTGATGTCAGCATAGTTCGTCCGTACGAGTATGTTGAAACGTGCAATGGTCATGGGACGCCTCATACCCGTGGTTGTAGTTGTCAATGGGGGTTTTGGGGATCTCATTGCCAATACGAGGATGAATGCGAGACCAACTCGGATTGTGGAAGTGGGAAATGCATTCATCTCGGTGGAACTGCTTTACCAGCTCGACAATGTTTTTGCCCGCATGGATTTCATGGAGAAAAATGTAAACAAAAAAATACAGCAGTATTGCCCAGTGGTTTATACAATCTGGACTTGAAACGACACAAGCGTGAAGTTTTGTCAAGTAGAATGACGTTGTATTATAAAGTAAAATTGAGATTTTAATGACATTTGCTAAAGTAATTACAGTTACGTAGAAGGTAGAAAATGATTAATTTGAGTATAATTGATGTAAACAAGTTTGTAGAAGGGTTGAAATCTAAAGAAAAGGAAATTGAATTCGTGTTGGTCGTGAATGGAACTTCGTACGGAGCTTTGGGCTGGCGGCCTTCCGAGTTGGATAAGACTTGCAAGCAATGGCCATTCATTACTGCGACGCATCCAGGAGATTCTGACGATGAAGCACATTCGGAACCAGAGCCGGAAACAGGTGCAAAACCAGGGTACAAGAAGCACTTTGGAGAGAAATCAGGGAAACCGGAACCAGAACCAGAAAGCGATACAAAATCCATTCGAGATGGAAACCGCCGTTCTCACCCTGCAGCAGAACCAGAACCGGAAGGAGAAGTAGAACCTGAGTCAGAGCCAGGATACAGGACAAAAGGGACAAAAGCAACTTCAGAACCGGAACCCGAATACACAAAATCAGGGTCACAATCTAAATCAGCCAAGCCTGGGTATTCCACTGCCGAGCCCGAACCGGAGTATTCCGCCAGTGGAAAACTGGGAAAACACCAGGCGGGATCAAGGAAACCTGGACATCCCGCTACGGCCGAACCGGAACCCGAATACACAAAATCAAGCTCGCAGTTTAGTAAGTCCACCAGACCTGGATATTCGACGGCTGAACCCGAACCTGAGTATACCGCCGCCAACGTAAAAGGAGGAAAACCTGGTTCAAAGAAACCAGGTCATCCTGCAACTCCAGTACCTGAACCGGAATCTGCGGCTGAAGCTGAACCAGAAGGAGAACCTGTAAAAAATTACAATAGAAGGAAGCAAGACAAAAATCATCCTGCTATTTCTGAACCGGAACCAACATCTAAATCAACAACGAAAAATCGTCCTCATGCCCAACCTGAACCAACTGCAGAATCTGAGCCAAGACCAAGTTCACATCCTGCCACTTCTGGAACTGGAACTAAACGATATGGTCCGACTTATCGTCCTAAAGCAGGTTCTTCAGCGGCCGAACCGGAATATGAACCAAACACAAGAACTGGGTCCGGTGGAAGCAGAACTTCAGGCAAAACAAAGAAACATCCATCCGTGGCTGAACCTGAACCTGAAACCATCTCGGAACCGGAACCGGAACCAGATTGTGAATACAAGCCCTTGTTGAAAGCCAGGTCCAGAACAAACAGTCCAAGAGCAGAACCAAGGCCAAGGTACAAAGAAAACGAAAGTCTCCTCCGACCAGTTCGAGAAACAAGGGGCAACTTGAGAAATCGCGGATGGAGCCCAGCAACGCCCAATCCTGAACCTGAAACTGAGCCAGAATCATATCCTGAAGAACCATCAGACAAAAAGGGACTTTCCTCAACGCATCCCATTCAACTGGACAAACATCTCAAATATTCTTCTGTAATAATAACACTAATTACATGTTCATTTCATTCATTCATTCCCACAAACTTTTGCTTTAAAATTCTTCTTTGGAATTTTAAACTTTCACAGTACGCCCCAAAGGGAGATTTTCATTCTATGGACTGTGTCGATTTGGTCATGGGAGCTGCCCGTGGGATGTACTCCCGAATCCGGGACTATTATACAAGAGACAGATCGACTCCTCGCCTTGACACTTTCTGGGGTGGTCATGATGACATCACTTCTGCAACAGGTTGGGAAACGAATGAACAAACAGTTCTCATCTTCAGACGAAGATTGCAAGCAGTGGATGCAGCGGATCATAGCATCACTGGAGAAATGCACGTCATTTGGGCTCGGGGACAGGAACCGGGAGAATACATTCATAAACCACATTCAGGGTTAGAAAAGGACAATCCATCTGTTCCGTACTTCTATGCCCAAGATGAAATTAAGTATCACGGTCACGGAAGTCAACGTGGGGTCACATTTATAGATTTTTCTTCAGAACCTACCACTTAAGATTTTATAGCTTATTCTTAATTATAAATAATGATAAAGTACGTAATTAAAAAGTGCATTCCCCTCTCTTCTATATGTAGTAATTCTGGTAATTTCCTACAACATAACTACGCAGTACGCACTTCACTGTAAATATATGGTTGTTTACTACACGAGTTTAATTTTGGAGCAACAAGTGACCTACTGACCTACTAAAGCTTTTGAAAGTATGTGATCGGATGAAAAATAAACTGACTGATATGATTATCAATAATTCAAGTTGTTGGTTCAATATGAATCATTTTTCTAAGCAAAAACGCACATTTGACTTTCGGGTCATTAATATAGTCAGTAATCAGTAAACATTTTATTGTAAACGTGTTACGCAAACCCAAAGGTCACAGGGTTACAGATGATTTCTAAAAGAAGTACACAGAACGCTGAACGGAGAGAGAAACATTTGACATGATCCAGAAGACGATTAAAGCAAAAACTATGACATTTCCTAGTTGCGGACAATTCTCAAACGCGGATGTTGGACAACAAAATATGTTCAAAGTTAAGAAGTTCACGGCAGAAAGACATTGAACCTCCAGGAATCTTGTTGTCGACACGGAACTGTGATTAAGTTCAAATAATCCAATTAATTGTGCCTTTGTGACGCCATTCATAATGGTAAACTTGAATATTAAGTCATAATAATTAAATATTATTAAGTTCGTGTTTATCACGTTTTTTTCACTCTTGAATCATAGAAATCACGGAGAATACTTTCCGTCAGCTTTATTGTCTTGCTATTCGTGACCATTCAGCTCAACATGGCATTCTCAGCGGACACGGATGATGACAATTCCAATCCAGTCACCAGAAGTTGTGAAGCGAATGAATGTTACTCGTTGCTATTAAGAAGATGTATTTCATATTGCATTGCTCCTATTCACATTGGTTAACTTATGATTACACACTTTTATACTTTACAATGTAATAAAGTGTAAACCTTTTACTCAAGTTTATTATTACTTTTAAAATCAAGTTTGCACATGTTTAATAAAAAAAATGCAAAAAACCAATCAATTTAGTTTACACAACATTTCCTCCAGGCACTTCACTGTAGCTCAAATCAAAGGTTGCACATTGCACACCTTCATTTTTATGTAAGCATAATAACAATGACGAATGCATCATTGTTGTATAATCAAGTGTAATGCAAGCATGTAATCCAATTAAGAGTAAAATGGTTCAGTGGCCGTGTGTGGGCATGGGCTGGTTGCTACTTTATATAATGGACTTTTTAAGTAAATTAAATTTTGAAAATGTCAAAATTAATGCGAATCCACAACATCAATTCTTTTTCATACAACAATTTCAGGCGTCCGTAGTCAGTTGAAACTCAGCTATGAATGCTTAGTAGTTTAGTTATTAAATGGGGTTTGTTTATAAATAGCCTTTGGCGACGTAACAAGTCATCTCGAGAAAATGTCTAGACCAAAGTGGCAGGTTCACATGTCAAAAAAGGTGATTTTGCTTTGAGGTACTCTAAATGAAAATCACGTTTATGGTTTGCATTTTGCGTTCTTTCATGCTTTGAAAATGATAATTTTGAGAAGAATTTTTATGTTATCTTCCAAAACTGTGAAAAAACGAAAACGGACTCAGCAGATCTTACTGTGGATGATGTTCATTTTTTGCTCTTTTTTATCAATGTTGTCAATCGGAGATGATCGTCAAACCAATATTATTATGGAAAGATCAAAGCAAAGTGTTGCTGTTTGCATTGCATAAAAGGTGACCGTCGCGTCGCGTCGGATCGGCATCACAAAGTCGTTGTCGACGTTTTCCAATGATTGATGAAGTATTGTGCGGCAGACCGGTAATTATGAGGCAAGGACTTGTCACCCAAGGGCTCGATTTCGTGTTCACACAATAAACTGTCAAGCATTTTTGTAAAGAAAAAAAAGCTGCTGCATCCTGCTGTAGAATGAACCAATTTTCTCACTTTTTTCGTTTCCCTCTGAATATACGTTATTTCTATAAGAATATAAGAATTTCCCTCAGTTATAAGCGCATATTTCGCGACAACATAAGGTCATGGACCAAATTGGGGAGATTTTGATACAATTTACGTCGTCGTCGTCTCGTTTTCTTTATTATAGGGTACGAAACTACGCACATGAAATGTGGCTTTCGTTGAGCAGCGTCTTTTGTATAAAACTCATATAGGCTAATCAGATTCTTATTGCTGCACAATTTTAAATACATTAAATGATTCACCTGTTTAGTGTGTAATATTTTTTATAGAAGAGATGAATCTTTGGGAAAGGCCATATTTCGGAAGAAAAGAGAGTGAACGCATTTTTGTGCTTATTTGGGAGCAAGGGAGTTTGGGAGGAGTAGAATTTTTGCAAAGTGTAGCATGTAACTGGATTAGGGACTATAAAAGACTTCAGGGTTGGGTCAAAGTTGTACCATTTTTGTTTGGGAGAGGTTGCGGTTGCGAATTGTCATTCGGTTCTAGTTTCATTGAACATCATATTGAACCCGGATTCGGTATCTTGAAGTAATGGAGCTGCTGATGAAGCTCCTTGTGATCGTTTGCAGTTTCAGTTCCGTGTGTAGTTACGGATATCGGTTCAGTACAAACCCGTACACGAAGGAGAAAGCCCTTTGGTTGCATGTGCCCGAAACAGATCCGATCCTGTTGACGGAATTTGATGAAAGTAAATCATTTATTGCTTAAGCTACTCCGACCTTATCAGTAAATCAGTAATAATTAAAGGAGTGTATAATAAATATACTAATTGCAGATAAACAGAAGCAGGAACTTGTGCAATCTAATGAAATTGGATCCAACCAGGGTTACGCATATTCGCAATCAGAGATTGTAAAAGTGCAGCCAATTTATGCTCCTGATAATCAAAATTACGAACTTGTGGAGCCCGTGACAGTGTCGACAAGGTCCAAAACTAGTGGAGGAGTCAAGAAAAAGAAGAAACTTGTTCGTGAAAGAGAAGAACTTGCAGGCTACGATCAAATTCCTGTGTTCCAAGAGAATGCTGGGACTTCGAACTTTGATAGAGGAAACGGAGGATTTAATTTTAATCAAAATGGAGGAGTTGATCGATTGCCGAATTATAATACTGGTGGGGGTGGGTTTGAGCAAAATTCAGGAAACCGAGGATTCGAGGGAGGATTTTCGAATACAAATTACAATTCGAATCGAAATGATCGTCCTCGACGTCCTCTCTCTGGTCCTACACCTAAACCCAATGATGAGGAAGGGTACAGGTACGGACCACCGATGCGTACTTTCTCCCTACCAGAAGCTCCGAGACCTTCTAATCCTGGCTATGGACAAGGTGACGAAGACCGGGACAGAAATCAAAGACGACCTCGACCACCATCCCGAGATCAAGATTTTGAACAGCCATTCAGACCAGTGACAAATCGACCTCCTCAAAACATTCCGGAACGACGACCTCAGCGTCCACCACAAGAGAACTTTGATAACCGTGGAACACCGTCGTTTGCTTCAGGGTTTAGACCTGAAAGACCGCAACCACGTCCACCTCAGAGAACCCCGGATTTCAGACCTGAACCACCGCAAAGACGGCCTCCTCCAACACGAAGACCGGAGTCCGAGCGACCTCCTCCAACTCGAAGACCCGAACCGGGACGGCCTCAACCCGGGTATAACGACTTTGATGATACAGCATCCGGTACAAACAATGTTGGGGATGGAGACTTCATTTCCTCCCCCGATTACAATCCAAACGCTCCCGAATTCGACAATCGACCTCCTCAAAACATTCCGGAACGACAACCTCAGCGTCCACCACAAGAGAACTTTGATAACCGTGGAACACCGTCGTTTGCTTCAGGGTTTAGACCTGAACCACCGCAAAGACGTCCTCCTCCAACACGAAGACCGGAACCCGAACGATCTCCTCCAACTCGAAGACCCGAACCCGAACGACCTCCTCCTAAACGAAGACCGGAGTCCGAGCGATCTCCTCCAACTCGAAGACCCGAACTGGGACGACCTCAACCCGGGTATAACGACTTTGATGATACAGCATCCGGTACAAACAATGTTGGGGATGGAGACTTCATTTCCTCTCCCGATTTCAATCCAAATTACGCTCCTGAATTCGACAATTCTCCAGTAGGCAATAACAACGTAGCGCAACAAGGTGGAGGAGAATTCGATAATCAACCAACACAAACACGACCTTCGCAACGACCCAGCTATGCTAACGACGATGGAAGTCAAAACTTTGGTAATACTTTCAACACTAATTCAAACAATGGAAATCCAGAATTTACTAACATCGGGGGGTCAAATGACAGACAGAGGCCTGGACAACGCCCGGAATTCAATTTCAACAGCAACTCAGGATCAGGGTCTGGAACTCGTAACCGTCCTGGAGGACCCTTATCTTCGTCCGAATCGAACAGTAGTTTCAATCGTGGTTCCAGCAGTGATTTCAACTTCACTCAACACCGGGAATTCAGTTTCAGCTCCGGTGGAAATAGCTACAACAATCGACGGACAGGCGGTGACGGTGACCGCGCAGATAATCGAGGGGTCAACTATAATCCCAGTGACAATCGTTTTGGTTCCGGGACGGGATCCGGTGGTCAACGTGGGCAAAGTGGTTTCACTTTCACATCTGTCGGTAATCGCGGAGGAAGCTCAGGTCAACGAGATTACTCTGGATCGGAAAATGAAGTCAGGGGTCAAGGCGGAGAAGGAAGCAGAGGAGGAACTGGATCTCGTGGAGTTTATTCCCTAGACCGAATTCCTTCCGATCGTTTCTTCGGTCATTCTGGAGATGGAACCAATGAAAAGGAAATCGGTGAATGCGGACAAGACGGGTTGGACGAAGTCTTTTCTCACCGATTGGGAAAATGCATCAATCGTACCGCCAAGCGATATGGGAAACGCCGCGTTCGAATTACAAGAAAGGCAAAAATGAATCAATAGTAACTTTCCAAGAAAATGGAAAACTACAAAACGTTATTAATTACCAAACTTTTATAGGGGAATTTTTATTGTAATTTTTAAAATCTTTTGAAATCAAATTAAAAACTGAGCACAAGTAAAGTCCAATTGATAACATTATCCACGAAAACTTGAACCGTTTCCTCACGAATGACAAAAAACGATGCAATTCGAATTCCAAAAGGACGCATTGATTTCCTAACTTTCTCCGAAAAAGTCACTTGCAACATATTCACTTGACCAAACCGTTGCAGACTCCCGACATCGGTCAATCCATCAATAACATTTTGTGACAGCTTCATAACTCGAGTACCCATTAAAAGAACAAATGAAGACACAAAACACAAAGTGACTGAAAAACCAGCAAATCCAAAGCGAAGGATTCTGGGCATATTATTTTGAAACTTGAATACGCTATAATTACAACCCACGGTTAAGAGTATCAAAATGACCAAGGCGAATGGGAACACATTGCCCCATGCATTTTGGTACACTTGATGCAAAATGGTTAATTGTTGAAACCCGTGGATTCGTTTGGACAAGGTTTTCTCATGAGCTAGGAACTTGAGACATGTTATAACCACGAATAAATACAAAACAGCATAGTAAGTGTACACAATTATACGAATCAGGACAATGGCTGACACCAAAAGTTCAAAGACGACCCAGAACCAAAAGAAAGCTGGCCAAATGTCATCCGGCGGCAGGAAACATGATGACAGGTATTGCGGCAAATGAGGCATGAGCATGAAACGTCCGATGAAAAGTGTCAAGTAAACTGGAACCAGTTGTGTGGTGTACAAAATGAGGACTTTTCCAAATATTGTTTTCACCCACATTTCCACAGCGGTTGAGGATGTCCCATCGAACTCATCTGTAAATTACCTCACCCGCATTACTTTAAACCGTATTCATTCAATACGGGAAAACCCCGATTCAATTAACCCTTACTTGGAGTAATTTGCGGTGCAATCTTGAGACCTTGGTTCCATGCAAAAATGACTTCTCGCCATTTGACAGTGAATCCATAGGAAAACAACGTCGATAATAAAAAGGTCACGAGCGTGAACACATGCAAGGACATGTAAGAAATCCCAAAGACTTTCCAAGTGAAATGAAGTCGGCAAATAAGAAATACCAAGTACATTATCGGGACCAAACTAACAATGTAGAAGAAAGCTCGTCGAAAATGGCCACGGAAGCGTCGCAGAAAAACGACTTGATCTCCCGAACTTGAACCAAACGTAACGCACCTTTCCATAGGCACAATGTGCAACAAAGAGCTAATTGAGAATATCAGTTTGAATGCTGTCAATGCTTGCTTTTCTAGCAATGCATGAATGAATGAGGGCTGAGTGTATTTTAAATACTCTTGTAATTTCATGATTATTAGTAATTATAGGGACACGTTTGGCAATTGAATTCAGCACAACAACTCAATAACATTTACTAAGTCAATATTATTCTTGTTGAGTTCTTACAGGATGAAAGTGATTCAATAATTCAATCCTTTTAATGATGCAGAAATTATCGACTTGCGGACAAGTGGAATGGACAAAACCGAGGATTTTAAAGTGCCTAGTGAGCGAACGAAACGGGTATCTCGGGCCATACATATCTTAACTTTTGAAGCACACATTAAATCAATTTCGTCCTTCGATCTACGTAATTCATTTAATTCCAAATAGCCATAACGTAAACAAACCCTTATTGAATTTAACATTTATGAATTTTATTAATTGAAAGTTAAAATACGTCGCTTTTCGTCATTTCGCTATCATTTGCTAAATAACTTAGAGGGTTTAGTGAACAGATTTTCTCTACTGTGGTTGTGGGTAGATCAAATACCCATTGATAACATTAATGAAAGCAACGGAAACTGGTAAAAGCAAGTATGCGATGACTACGATGTATTTTCCATTTTCCATGAAATCCACAATGTTTCGAAAGACACGTACAAACCAAACCAGATCTTTCGATAGTTCAACTGACTACAAATGAATGGAAATTCAATTTTACAAAACGATAGAAATGATGATGTTTTGATATTAAACTTAAACACAATCATTTTGTTTTACCTCTTCTGTCCACATTACAGGAAATGTCACGTTTGGGAGATTTTTGAATATTGCCATGCTGTGCCATCCTTTCAAGTCCACGTTGAGTTGAAGACGTTTGGCTGCTTTTAATGTAAATGCCGTTATCTGAATTTAATAAAAGTGCGTGTTAACAAAAATAAACGTTACATTAATACAATTAATAGTTGTATTGGCGAATTAGATTTCATTCAATGCATGCTTCGGTTCGGGGTTGGTTGGGTTTTACTTGGGATGTTTGTTGGGATTGGGAATTGGGTTGGGAATAATAAATAAAATAACAAGGTTTAAGTTTAATGAGTTTAATCGTTTAATTCCAATTCCAATTCCAATAAGTCACTGCTCAGTGTGATCAGTGCTCATTCCTCATTCTGTGCTCACTGCTGAGTACTCACCGGCTCAAGGTAGAAGAAACTTGAATGTTTATCTTTCTTGGGACGCATGCCATCGATTCCAGTGAGAAATGAAGAATCAGCTTGGATGAAATGAGGATTTGATACTGACAATGGTGCACCGGCCATGCACCCGGACAAAGGCATTATTCCATTTCGTGAACAGCTTCCGGTGTCATCTTTGCAAAAGCACCAGTTGGAAGGGTTTGTCACATGCCCTTGAAAGGAACTTGGGTCGATGACCATAGACCAGAGCGGGACACCGGACCATGTCACTTCATTTTCATATTTCAAACGCAATGTTCGACATACTTCCGCACTGAAAGAGTACACTGTTCTATTCTTGGAAAGAAATGGCGGATACACGCCGCCGTTTGCATCTGAACCTTTGAGAAGGTTGCATGGTTCTTTCCACCAACTCAATTCCTTGGTTCCGTTCCATGCCACGATTTGTCCGAATGTTTCCCAATGATGAATCCCTCGACCTACCTCGAAAGTACTGTCGTCGGATCCGTTTTTCTGTTATGAGAACGCATATTTGTGCATTTGCAAAATAAATAGAAAAACGGATTCGTCGATTTCGATTTCTAGTTTGTTTCATCATTATAACATTATACCATGCACGTATAACTTACGTGTTCCAAAAGTGCAAGTTTGCCATCAAGAAATGGGGCGGGAATTGACGTTTTGATAGTATCCGAGAACATGGACACCCTTGGGTCTTTCATTAGATCAAGATAAACCTTTACGTCCAATCCATCCCAGAGCAAATCTCGGACCGTCGCCTTTTTGAAAATGGTTTCATTTCCTTCTTGCACGAGTCGTTCATCAAGCATTTCAAATACAAAGTCCATGTCCGTCAAATCATGAGTGACTTTGACCACGCTCTATAAAATCATTTATTTTAATTTAAGTATTCTATAAAACTATAAACAATAATGTAGCTGCATTTTTCCATTCTTCGGTTTTGGGCAGTTGGGCTGCGCTGATTCTCACGTTAGTCACGTTATTACTAATTAACTAATTACTATTGTCAATTGTCATTGTCACTTCTTAATCGTACGAGCTAAAACTTAATGGACTTATAATTATTGCTGAAAGAAAGTGTTGTATATAATAATTATATACAACATACATTATTAATTATAATTATTGTATAATTTGTATTGATACCACGAGTGGAATATTGACAAAAGTAATTATGTCAAGGTCAGATCCTCGTGAGATTTCAGGGAAAAACCATTGTCTCACTTGTTGTCGGTACTTGATTGTATCGCTTTCTTGATTCTGGATGAAATCGGTCTTGGTTCGCTTTTGCCTTAAAATTGAAATGACGAAAACATTTTTTGAAAATTGTAGCCAGATTTTTTTGGAGCTTGGAAACCATTGTAACTTTAACTTGTACCATTGTAACCATTGTAAGTAAGTTAGTTTGTAATCTCACCGATAAACATAAGGACCAAGTTCGTCCAATCTTGGTTTGCCCCCTTGTTCAATTTCCTTCGGATTCGTTACATTGAAAAGATATACTTTTAAATAAGTTGGGAAAGGAGGTTCAACCCAAACATCGAAAGTTGGACCGCCGTCCAATCTTGTTGCCTGAAATGTATTTAATAGTCTTAAACACGGTTAAATGTAGTTCGGTTTAGTCTCGGTTCGTTCCAAACATCCAAATCCAATCATATTGTTCATTGTGTGATTGTATATTGTATCTGTACGAGTACGAGTTTCCTTCCAACCCCAACACTTACATGCTTTACAACCAAATTCAGAAGAATTCGAAATCCAAACCAGCCGAATGCGTAGCTAGTTATGGCACCAAGTATTCCAGTCCATACAAGACATTTTTGTCGTTTTAAAATCAAATGCATGATTTTTCAGTCCGGAATCTTCCTAAAAACTTTTCAATGAATTTATCTGAAAAATCCGAAATCTCTTACACGTTGTACTTTGCACAGTGATTGTTGACTGTCACTGTCAACTTGTGCTAAACATGGTATGGTAATGGGGAAAAAGGAAAAGCGGGTCGGTTTGTGAAATAAGGTTATAAAACACCAAAAGAAAGGCATATTTCCACATTCACATCACCGATTCGGGTCGACAAAATTGTGACAATTGTCTCATGATGTTTCAGATTCTTACACAATCATGCGTTATATATTGCAAATAAAAGTGCGTATAGTTTTCACACTGCGGGAGTATGCCATAAAAAGTAGTTTAAATGTGTCATGCTGGGACGATGACGGGATTGCACTACACAATTTGCAACTGTTTTCTCACACTCCTATGCATTTTGCATTGGTTAACCTCTTTTACTGGTTGGATTCTGGAAACACCAAAAAAATGAGCGCATGTATACCTAAAAACCGAATTCTACTCATATCAGTCATATCTCTAAAAGTTTCAGATTTCAATGTTGTGAATAATGGTAAGCCATTTGTAAGTATTATGGGAACGTTGTATTAAGCGATGCCACAACAATTCATTTATTTGAGGTATGTCGTAGTATTGCCCGTTATTGATAAGTTTACAATGTATTTGAATACACATATGAGCTTGTAGTAGTTTGCACTTGATTATCAAAACTGCACATTTCTCGGTAATTCGTGGGTTTTCTTAGAGGGACACAACGTTGCAAATGTTTTGAGAAGATCTCCAGATTTGGCACACATCTGGAGGATTTCCAAAAAGGCAGCCTCAGCGTGTGCATGTCCTGATACTTTTCATGTCTGTGTGAATGGCAAACTACGACAAGGACGTGTACTAATAAAATCAAACACGTCACGAAATAACTCATCGGATTCTGGAATAAAATGATCACATTTTATTTTATAGTTAATCCTTTAAAGTACTTAATATAAAAGGAAATCTTACCATTTTTGTACGTTATTCAACACCCTAATACGTATTGATTGACGACTGATTACGTTGATTCGTGGCTTAGCAGACTTTTATACCAACCAGAATGACTATTTTCGAAAATCATCGTATTGAAGGATCAATGTTTATTTTAACGCTTTGTTTTCTTATTATAGTTTTACGTAGGTGTGTAAGGGCTGAAACTTTACTGAATGATGAGTGTTTACAACCATAAAATGTGTAGACAATTAACATTAGGAGGAAAGATGTTATTATTTTTGTATACTTGGAAATGGAAATCATTGTTGACATACAGCGATACAGCTTAATTCATAAGATTTCTTGTGATCAGCTTCAACACTTAAAGTGCTGGATTCAAAGTGCTGATGTCACGATCCTGAAGATGATGAAGTGACCATTTTGAGATGTAATTTTATCCCACACCGTGCGTCGTCCCTGAGCATTGCGTAACACAACGTTCAAGACGGGAATTGTAGCATTCGTTACGTTTGCATTTCACGATCGGTTTGACGACAATATTGTGCTGCTTCTCATCCGTCAGCGCCACAATGACACTCAAGAGCAGAATCGTCAGAAGGAATCGATACCACCGGAAAGTCTATAAAAAGTAATTCTGATGAAGATGACGCAAACGAACACAAGAATCCAAAATTATTCCATACATAAAATATTACATAATATTTGGAAGATTTACCATGTCGAAAAAATTCCAGATTTTAGAAAAGTCGCAAACTCCCGTACATTCGACGGTAGTATGGAATGAAAAGCATGTCAATACTGATACAATTGCGAATTGCCAAATCCTTCCCCAAGAACTTAAGAACAAGGAAAATCACATCTTCGCAGTTGATGATTTGTATGAAAAAAGATAATAAGCGATACTTTGCTAAACAGGTTCTACACTTGAGTTCATCTCACGCCTCGAGCAAACGAGTGGTGTCTTCTATCATCTTTTTTGTCTGTTTTTTTCACTTTTTGCAACAATTTTATTAATATTTTGAGAAAGATACAGTCAGACTCCGCTTTTGCAGAGAGAGAAAGACGAAAGAGTCATTTTTACATCTGTTTTCATGTTAATCATCAAGCATGATTCAGTTTCACATGAAGAAGGTACAAGACCGGAAAGATGAGCAGGGATGGAAATGGACCAGCTCCCAAAGCAGATGCTACGTTGGTGCATCTTTGATACCGATCCCCACATCTTTGATTATTTCCGCAACAAAATGTCCCTTGATCAGCAGAACAGCAGAGTTGGTTATTTCCACAGCACAAAGGTCGAGAAGTGCGGGTACAACAATGCTGATTTGATCCACATTGCCCAGTGCCACATGGTTGCTGTTGTTGCAATAGTAATTCTGCAAAATGGTGCGGTCTTGAGTTACTATCGGCGAACTTGGGATCTTCAAATGTTGTAATGGGAGCATCAATTTCGGAGTTGCCGTTCTCCTTTGTTGGGGTTTCGTTAACGAGAGCAACTGTCGAAGTGACGATTATTAGGAGAAAGAGAAATACGGGAGAAATACCGGGTTTTGTCATCTTTGAGTAGGGCTGCAGTGCTGTAATACGTTCCTTTAGCTTACACCTTCAAAAAAATACAACTACGAACTATAAACAACATTCACAGCATTACGAAATTACGATTACAATTAGATAAAAATAAATGCCCGAAATAACAGACTTCACACGTACTGAATTAGCAATCTGATTTCAGTAATTTATTACATTATATAATTTTTCACCTTTACAATTCGATTAAATGGTTCCAAAAATGCCCACAAGCCCATTTACCAAAAATTGGTTAAATATCCGAAACATTACGTTTCTTTATACATTATATAATGTTTTAATGTAAATACGCTTTATCGGTACAATTATATTGAATCAATATCATGGTATTTAAAGTGAGATCATCACACTAATGCACAGGGTTTACGATAAGATTACACACGAGACAGACGAGAATATAGTGCAAACCGTGATTCTTATTAATAGCTAATCCATACATGAAGTAACCTTACGTTCAAGGTTTCCTTTTACGTTAGTTTGCTTTAGTAATTAACATACTTATCTTAAACTCTAACAGGATACCGTGATCAGATCATCTTGTCATCTGGAATATCGAATATGGCAATGACTAATACCGGAATGACACAAGGCTGAAACTCACAATTTCCCGTACCATAAAAGTCGCAAAGACGCAAACTGATAATGAGAACTGTCAATAAATCACGCGTGATTTCTGCTGTTTATTTAACTAAAACTTTCTGAATTGGTTCGTCGCAAGGAAAAGTGTTTGCATGCAATTGCTTTCGGCAAAAACTAAACCGACAGAAGTCATACGTTTTTGCAGACGAAATAGCGTAAAAGTCATTGGTCTTCTCATAGTGACAAATAATTCCAAGAACTACTGCTTTTGAGCAACGCAACGTGTGATACAATTCTATAATCTTGAAAAAAAAACGCAACAATAGAAAAGACCTTTGGAAATGTCCAGAATCATAAAATGTATCATGCAAATTATATGCTTTTTGGGATTGCGAATGCCAAGCTCAAAAACGTTTTCTTATACAGATCAGTACCTGAACGTTTCTATTGTGGAAACGTATTATAGGGCAATAGCATTGTTACAGAGTACAAGGATCCAATTTTGCACGCTAGATGATTTTGCATACCATTTTCTATACATTTTACTTAAAAAATCTTTGGTATGAATGGATTTACCCATTCTGCTGTCTGCTCTACATACACACAGTCATCAAAAAGTCTCTCGGGTAGTTATTCTCATGTGTGTGCCACAAGGCCATATAAGATCGTTGACGGAGACGATGAACAGACGTTTTAGACCACTTTCGCATAGGTTTTTTAGGTTAACGTTAGCAGACAAGATGCAACATATGTGCGAATGCGAATATGATACGCGAAATGCAATGCTACAGTATGCATTGATGACGTCGTCATCCCCAGCTCCTCATGTCTGAACGAGGAGGATGACTCATATGCGAACCACGCATTTTTCGCGAGAGTCGATATGCCTAAAGGCAAGCGAAATCTCTTCTCGTCTATTCCATTTTCCATTCATTCACCTGAACAGCCTGAACTGCATAGATCGTTTTCGATCAATGAAATCTGAGGAGTAGACGTTTTGTGAACATACGTAATTTCATCCCACGTTAGCTCACATGGATGACGACGAGAAGAAGACGACCACGAGTTCCAACACCGGTAGTGACGACGAGGATGATGACATGCGAATTTCCCAGAGAAACGTTCACTAAGCTTGCAAAATGCATTTAAGCAAATGTGCACCTTGCAAACGTCTCATTCTTATCTTGACGCTTAGGAGAGCATCACCGTTTGAAAGTGACCATTACAAACGCTGATCCTTGATACTACTATCTACACTTACTGCCAATTGTACACGTTTCACGCATGCAATCAGATAACGTGTTTGCATCAGCAAAGTTTTGACCATATTGTGGATATTTCGCGAGTATAAATAAACTGTCTTGTTCCTCATTTCATACGCAAACAAACTCCAAAGTTCTAAGAAGAAAGTTCCTTTATTATTTTTTTGCGAAATGGAATACTGTTGAGTTCTCAAACTCCTTTTTGTGGAAATGTCCCAAAGCAGCTCAGTTCCAGCACATTTACAAATACTACAGCTAAAACTTATTGTTATTCTGCAAATGCAATTATACGGCTGGTGAGTTTCAAATTATACCCTTTTGCATTCACATTAAATTGTGCAGATTTTGTTTCAATATTATCATTATTCCACTTTAAAAGCTCACTTTTTCATTTCCAGACTATAATTTCCAACTATAAGCACAGTTAACCTTTTGAATACTTGCAAGTATTATTTTCCGCAAAACGTTCAAGAGGAAAGAAACCAAACCGAACGTAGGCAAACAAGCAAGAAACCTTTCTCCTTGTATCCATTTTTGAAGACTTTCTACAATTCTCGGAAGACTTACATTTTTGAATCCAAAATCATGAATTCAATAATGAGCAGCAAAAGCAAAGTCATTTTAATGACAGTATTTTTGACTTTGGTCATCTTGACCATTTTTGATGGATTGTGCATGGCAGCTCCGTCCATTGCAGAGAATATGGTCCCTTTGAAGTGTCCTCAAGGCCAAACCTTTTCTCGGATTTTGGGAAGGTGTATTCCAACCTTTCAATGGAATGGAAACGTAAACGGGTTGTGACCAAGATTGATGTTGAAACTATAAAATAATTATTATACTGTATAATGTATTAATTTATGTGTTCCTTATGTTTATAATGTACAAAATGTACAATAAGTATTTTTTTAGTTAAAAGTGCAATGAGACGGAAACGTTTGCAGCATTACTTGCATTACTTTTCAGTATTACATTATATATTACACATTTATGTGATAAGAAAATAAAATGTTAGTGCTACAATTTAGAATTTGTGAAAGATGAACATTTATAAATGTAAATTATTTTTGTTATTGTCTTGAAGTTGAAATGTGAAGAATGAGAATAAAACGATATGATATAGTGATATGATGATATGATCATGAATTGAACTGTGTATATTTTGATTTGGATTTGAATAAAATTTCGTAGTCAATTATTGATCACCAGCTAAGGGCATGTAATGATCAATGATGCTGCACTGTGCATATTTCTGAAATCAAGAAGGATTCATTCAATTAGACTAGACTGGTGAAAGTTCACAAAAGCGCATATTTATATTCCTTGTGTACCTCAGAATGAATTTCGATTCTACTAGTTTCGAATCCAGGGGCTGCATAAGGGTTAGCAATGACTAACAACTCGTCGAATTTATTCTTGAACCGAAGTCCATTTCGAATATCAAAGTTGATTGTCCAATTTTGAGACCCGTTGTATTTCATGAAAAACGTAGTCCAGTTATAATAACCCAAATCACTAGGAATCGGAAGAAGTTTCTTGCGGCACAAGTAGTAAGCAACCCTTTAATTGTTACAATTTTAAATAACGTTAGCACACGTGTCAAGGGTCACTCACTGAATCAATCAAGCATAGCTATAGCAGAAGTCAGTATTCACAAGTACCAATTATTAGGCTCTTGATCCAGCCTCGATTTGAAATCAATGTATCCTGAAATCTCTTGACCTTTCTTATTGAAATCCCGAATGAAAACGATACATTGCAATTTCCCAGCTCTCACGCTTGGTTCTCGACGATGCAAACAACGCATGAGAGGACATGGAATGTCATGACTCTGCAAAAACCGTGTGTCCGTGTACACGTTTTCGGATTTTTTCGTTTTCAATTCTTCTCGATGTGCCAAAATTGAGTCGATCTCATTTTTCGATTTGAGCTCTGGATTCCTATCATGAATTTTCATTTAACCAATTTTCAGTAATAATATAACTTAAGTATATTAGTTACGAGTAATATCACATCACGATTACAAATACAATATCTATTTACCGGTATTTTAATAAAACAATCTGTCTCGGAATCTCATCACTGTCAAGGAAAACCTTGTCTTTACATGTGACAAATTGGTCCAAGTAATCTGAAGCACATTAAACTATGTCAATTTTACATAATGTCCAAAGTCCAATTAATACATTTTTATAATGAGGTCAATTTCTGTAACCATTTTACCATTGTATGAATTGATGTCATCATTTATAATGTCCTGTTCTTCCGCTCCTGTTTTGTCTTCCATGATCATATCAGCTAAACATGCAACAACGGCGACATTTCTGAAAAAATATCCTTAAGTGACAAGTCCTCGTGAGCTCGTGAGTCGTGACATCATCACCTTTTGATGAGATTTTGTCATCGTAATATCGTCATTAGCTACCACAATGTAAAGGGTCGGTGGTGAGTCGGTGGCTCTCGGTTTCCTGGATGTGGATCTGAAATCTCCGAATGTCCGAAAGTATGCGGGGTGAAACAAAACGCAAGTTGACTGTTGGCTGCTCGACGCGCTGCTGATTTGGGTATGAAAAAATGAAAAACCAGATATATTCACACAGAGTGCTAATTTCAATTCAACACGTGCCAGAATTGTTGCATAACAAAATTACAACGCCAATTAAATTAAATTAGCCGTCTTGCAGATATTACTCAGCGTTTACGAATAGGTTAATAGATTGCGGTTGGTGATTTGTAGTTGTAATGATTTGTAGTTGTAAATTGTGAAGCACAATATCTGTATCATCAATCATCAAATCATCATCAACGAAACATTGCTGATATTGAATAATTATCAGCAATAATGCTAGATGGTCAAAATTATCAAAATGCTGAGGCCAACAATACAATTAACAATACGATTCAACAGTGCACAGAATGTTTAGAATCCATTTCATCCGGTGTTGTTCCTGCTAAAATTGTGAAAAAAGTATTTTGCAGGTGTGTCAAAAGAACGCTTGAATTGAACTAATCTAAATTAAGATTTCAATTACTTATTAAAATTCAACATTTACTAATTTTATTGGCACAGAAAATGTTGGATGAAAAGACTGGATTTAAGCTTCAGAAAAAATGCATTTGAAATTGTAAAAGCCACGAGTGATCGAAGAGGACAATGGCGGTGGAGAAAAGGTGACGAAGATTCTGTATCAAGTCCCATGACTGCACTGGTTGTTCACAATTGGGCTTCATTGTCGACATCTTTGTCACTTGTCACTTTGGCTGCTCGGGGTGTAGTTCACTGGCACGAGGAGGAGAAACAGAACAAAAGATTGATATTTCCATTCGACCGTCTTTTGTACCTTGTTATCCTAGGTATTTATTAAGTGTAAACCCCGTTTAGAAATCGCCTGATTTTAGTGAACGGATTGTTAAACTGTTGCTTTATTGTTACATTAGATGGGAACTGGAATAGCGAAACTTTCTCCAGCTGTGAGCAAATACGAATGTTAACAAGGGTGCAGTCACATTTGCAGTTTCTACGGGAAGATCTGGCCATCGATATTTCACTGCTGGTGACCACGTTGGAAAACCTCTTCGTTACGGCCACGGACGAGCTAAAACTTCGCCAAATCATTTCAAATGACCCGGGATATCAAAGTAGTACTTTGAGCTCTGTAATCATCTGTCAATTATCTGAATTCATTTCATTAGCGAAGGTGGAATGGAAATCACATTGTTTTTCTAAAGTATTTGATAATTTCAAATCGGATTCTTCTCGCTCGGATTTCATCAATATTGCGAGGTGAGATTTCGTTGACTTTTGACTTTTGTTTTGTTTGTCTTTTGTCTTAAAATCTTAATTAAGCTTCCACTCAGCTAACACCAAAAAAGTAGGACGGAGACTATTACCTGTAAATGTAATTTAATTTTCCAAACATTAATGATGTGATGATCCAATTTTTCAGACAACGTGTAGTTACAACAATGACTCGACATTTGAACGATTCATGTAATGCTAAAATCAAGCGAGTGATGCTTGCTCAAGATCAAACACAGCTTGCAATTGAAATGTTTTCTCTAATGTCCCTTGGACGAGGTCTTATGGTTGCTCAACAAATGGTAACTTATATTACTGTTATTACTTTATATTCATTAGAAGTCAATGTTATACAAAGAAAGAGTTTTAAGTAAGGTTGTCTCTTTTTAGAGTTTGGTAACTACACTTGAGCAACGTCAAGAAGAAAGTACTGAACACGAACCTGTCCACTTTTGTCGTCCGCTATTTAATTTCTCCAGCCAAGACTTGAATTACTACCTGTCTGCCGAAAGATACTCCGAGAAGATGAAAAGTGACCTCGGATCCGGAAATGGCTTAGCGGATGAATGCTCTCGTTTCGTTACTTCACTAGAAAAAGATTATCCAGCAACTGTAAGCACCTTAGGGCGAATTGGGACGAAATTAAAGCTCACTGGGCTTGAAAGTAAGAAGGAGGACACTGAACAACATGTCAAATGCCAGTTTTGTTTCTCATCTTTTATACCACAATGTCCACCAAAGTCAGCAGGAGCTCCGCCTTTTGAATCATTCAAAATAAGTCGTTTATCGTTTTCATTGCAATCTTCGTTCTGTCGTCCATGTTTCAATCTGTTTAACGACTCAGTAAGTCGCATTCTCTACTCATAGTTGATTTTATATGGAATGAAGTAATAATTTGTTTTCTTCGTTTGTAGAAAGATTACGGAGATTCGTTTCTGGATGCCTTATCACTGTTAAAATAAGTTATCGTAAAAGTGATCCTGTGATTGCAATGATATTTTATGTACATTATGTATTTGTATTGGTGCTGAATAAAAATAAGCAAAACTATGCAGACAAACGATATGTTATTCCTACATAAACGAGATGTCGAAACGACAAAACAAATGACATGACCCATGACACCCTGGTTGATGACGATGTTGATTGCTGATATACATGCCAATGTCAAATGGCCATTGAGGCTTTGAGGCTCCCGGCTCCCAAAATTCCGAATGTTGTCATGTAATTCAATGCAAAACTAGATCACGCATTTCAATTTGGAGAGAGCAAGGAAAGCGAACAATGATTTCTCAATGAACATTCCGCAAAATAAGAAAAGTCTAACAATGGCTCCAAGAACAATAATTTGGTGTTTGGTAGTGCTGCTTTCTACTTTCGATCAGTCATCATGTCTTGAATCGACGTTGTGTTTACCACTTAAAATCCCGGAAAACTCTGACATTGCTATGGGCATGGAAGAATTTCCAAAAGACGGATGGAAAATGTTCACTGGTGCTGTGACCGACTTTAAAGACGATGACAAAGGTCATGATAACTTGCACCGGCCAATCTTGTCTCTTTACACCATCAATGAAAAGGACGCAGAAGGCCGGGCTT